>VOPJ01009480.1:0-15711 GCA_014673585.1 Semibalanus balanoides
ATGACTATTTTCACAGTTTAGAATGTTGAAAAATAGCATAACACACACAAAAAGGGTGACGGAAGGGTATAATATCTTGCGTTTCCGGAAACACTTCATGGCATAACTCCTCGTTTCTACATATTCAATACATACAAGATAGCCTATATGCAGTTTGTCACACATACAATCCCTACAGGAAGTTCACACACCCCAGAGCGCCAGTGAGATGTGTGTGTGTGTTCATCTGTGTGTTGAGTGGTGGTTTGTACCTGGTTATGTATGTAAATGGCTTCTTGAATAAATAGACGGTAGTGGTCATTGATGGCGTCAAACGTTTTTGTGTTTTCTTTTAGTATTTTGTGAGAGGGGTTTGATGGTGTTCGCTGATCCAGTGTTCCACTGGTCCGGTCTGTTCCCTAAGGTGCATGGTGAGTCTCCGCGTCAAGAGTCGTGCGTGGTCGCACCAAGGTAGTATCATGTTACGAGGCTACAATCCTCGTGGGGCAACACCACAATCTGTATACTTACGTTGTGCGACTTGGAGCTTTGGTCGCGATGGATTGTTTGTCGATGCACCAGCTGGCGTTGTCTTTTTGCTCTGATAGTAAATGTTGAGCTGTTACACGCGTCACTGGTCGTTGTTACATTTAATTTTCTCAAAGATGTCTTGATGACTTTTTTCATCAGTTTATGTACTGGGCTGTTCATTGTAGTTTTTGTAGTAGATGTGGATGTTACTTTGCCCCCCTGTTTGTGACTCTGTCTGTTTAGTGTTTGTTGTTGTTTTTCCAGTTGTTTGTTTTATTTCCTGGTCAATCTCAGAGTTAGCGTACCCATATTCACGAGTAATTGGTCTGACTCTATTGAAGTATGTCCATCAATCGTGAGTATAGGCTGGTTTTGAGGTTGGCTCGGGCAATGAACGCCCACTGGGTACACTTTGCTTTATTACTTTAGACGGACATTTCGCGTCTTTGCGTTGAGGTGTGTTTCCCGCTGTTGGAGCTTGACATCATACGCTAGTTATGTACTTGTTTGGGGTAGCCTCCACAATTACATCAAGAAATGCCAAACAGTTGTCATGGTGCTTCTCATAAGTGAACTTGAGGACAGAGTTCTTCTCAAGTTCTGCGATGATAGACAAAATATGGTTGTGGTCCCTAACTTCTATGCAAGCGTCGTCTATATACCGACAGTATGTTGTCGATGTGATCTCTGGGTTGTAGAAAGCCTTTTCATCAACATGAGCCATGTACAAATTCGCAAAAAGAGGACCAAGAGGGGATCCCATCGCGACGCCATCTTTCTGTGTATATAGCTTACCATCCGGTCCGCGAAATGGGGAATCTTTAGTACAGGGCACTAGGAGAATTTTTTAAGAATGTTCTGCGAGGAGAAAGTGCAAGTTTATCTAGGTCCGTTGCTTACTTTGTGATATACTTCATCAATAATAATTTGCGATGGTTGGCACAACTGGTACATTGGTGAAAACAGGCTCTTCAACATCGATGAAGCTATTTTCACCTTGGGGCTTTTTTATGCGTAATAAGTCTAAAAATTCGTCAGTAGAGTTAATGCTATGTTTAGATGGAAGCAGGGGCGGATCCAGCCGCTCGGTTTGGGGGGGCAACTTTTTTTGGCAAAAAGGTACCCCATTTTTTTCCACGAATTTGGGCTTCTCAACTTATTTGGCATTCGAGATTAAAAAAAATACGTTTTCTTTCAACAAAAAAATGGGGGAAAAATCGGGGAAAATTCACATTAAAACACACAGAACACCACTTTTCGTAGCATATACACACGTTAGTAATAATCACGTTTATTTCATACCAACTCGCAGGGGCGTCACCGATAATTATTGAGGGGGTCAGCAGAAATTACGAAAAAAGGTATATCCGTTTTGTCTGCGTGTACTAAAGGATTTGCAGCATTTTTCATGTGGATTTCCATGTTATAATACGTATTTGGTAAGGCTAGGTATTTTAGGGGGCCGATGTTCGCGTCATATCGTTTGCGTCGTCTTTTTCGGAACTCGGCAAGGCTAGCTTAACATGTAGCCAGCTTGAAAATTAATCCTCGACTTACGGGAGCGGGGAGGCTGACAGGCCTCCCTGATGTATTTCTGAAATCACTTTTTACTTATGCGGCGCATTTTGCTGAAATTGCAGTAGCTGAGTTGACAACAATTATACATATGCTGGCAAAATTTCAATGAAATTGGTTCAGTCATTTGGGAGATAATGACGTTTTAGTGACGATTATAGTTGGTGGAAAGACGGTAAATATTGTACAAATCGTAGAAAATAGAGTTTTGCCGTAAATTGCTAACAGAAAGAGACAAAGATCGGAAATGACATTTTAATTAGGAAAGGCTAACTAGGATTTCCGAAATTCTTGTTTTTTTACCACTAACAAAAATGTGAAAAATCATTAAAAATCCAAATTTTCAAAGATTTTGAAAGACCTTAAGATAAGTCAGAGAACTAAATGTGGGCAATACCCAAACCAAATTGTAAAGCAATGACTTGCAATGAACTTTTGTGATTGAGTTGGATGGCTCCCTAAGTGAAGAAAGTCATGAAAAACGTCATTTTTTATCACTTTTTTGACTCATTTTGACCAGATGCCAACAAATAAATACATTTTCTTGTATTTCTGAGGACAAAAACTGTCGAGGGCCATGCTTTTTATTTACATTTATCAAATTCTAATTTTTAGGTTTTTTGACGAAAAAAAGAAAAATTTTCTTGACGTGATCGAAAGTCGAGGTCATTCACTTGACACTGGAAGTTCACCAATGACCTGCAACCTAAAAAATTGCATGGCCCGTTAGATTCCTCACGGACAGGCAAAATGCTGGTTTTCTTACGCGTTGCTTTATTGATGCTTGGTTGGAAGTTAACTGGGATCCTGCCAGCCCCCCCCCCAGTACGGCGAAGGTGGGAAGCGTAGGGCGAGGCGTTATGTTGTATGAAGTGGCCCTTGGGGCAGGAATTACCGGTCAAGGAGAGCCTCATGCCTGACACTTTAATTAAATAAATTTCTCCATTTTCCTTAATGTTGTTGTAAGCAATGCGAAACTTGTGTGATGCCGCGGAGCGGCGGATTTATTTTCGGTTTTGTATTGTTAATAGCTGGAATTTGACTGCTTCAAAGCTATTTTAACGATAAATTTGTTAACTTCCTCGGTTACCAGACTCACCATGTTAACACCAAATAGTTAACCAAATCAGTCGAATTGAACAATGTGGGATTTACTGATGTCCTTTGGGGGTGGGGGGCAAAAGATATGGTTGGCCCCACCCCTTTTCGGGCTTTGGGGGGGCATGGGCCGGATTTGGCCCCTCTCTTGGATCCGCCCCTGGAGGAATGTAGTTGTTTTAAGATTGTTATTTAAGTCTCTTACGCTAGTCTATATTGTAGAAGGTAACAAACTTGTGAGATAATGGGCCTGCACGACGGATTGTCTGCCTTATGTGTTTTGAGCTGTTGCCGTAGGACGTACCCTGGCGGTGTACTCACCAGAAATAGTTTCAAAATGTACGCCACCAATCAACGCGTTTGCACTTTCAATGATTCGGTTAAATTCGGCTTTGTGTTTCTTTGTTAGGTCTTCTTTTATTGGTTTAAACTTTGTCTCGTCAGACAATATCGTGTTGAGTTTCTTGTTATATTCTTCTTTGTCGAGTATGACAAAGCAGGATGACTTGTTCAGCACGTCTCACAACAATGCGTGGATCCTTCTTTCAGTTGCTATTTCCGGCTTCACGTTAAACTCCTTAGTAAAAGTTTACTGTAGTCACTACCTCGGAGTTTGCTGCCTTCACCTGCGAGTTGGCCTTTTAAATTTGGGTGCACAGATATTTTATCTTTAGCTGTCAAATGCACGACGAATGCACGACTGTCGAGCAATGTCGAGCAATGTCGAGAATGTCGAGCAATGCACGACGAAGCCCAACACAAACTTCTCAATCTAGGTCTCAATTGTCATTTCCAGAGCAAACGAAACATTGTAGACAAACAGACCGAATTGGAACTCCTTTACCAGAATATACTGCGACTTGAAGCTAAAGATAAAATATCTGTGCACCCATATTTAAAAGGCAAACTCGCAGGTGAAGGCAGCAAACTCTGAGGTAGTGACTACAGTAAACTTCTTACTAAGGAGTTACGTGAAGCCGGAAAGCAACTGAAAGAGGATCCACGCATTGTTGTGAGACGTGCTGACAAGTCATCCTGCTTTGTCATACTCGACAAAGAAGAATATAACAAGAAACTCAACACGATATTGTCTGACGAGACAAAGTTTAAACCAATAAAAGAAGACCTAACAAAGAAACACAAAGCCGAATTTAACCGAATCATTGAAAGTGCAAACGCGTTGATTGGTGGCGTACATTTTGAAACTATTTCTGGTGAGTACACCCCAGGGTACGCCTACGGCACAGTCAAAACACATAAGGCAGACAATCCTCTCAGGCCCATTATCTCACAAGTTTGTACTTCTACATATAGACTAGCGAAGAGACTTAATACAATCTTAAAACACTACATTCCATCCAGGGGCGGATCCAAGAGGGGGCCAATCCGGCCATGCCCCCCCAAAGCGAAAAGGGGTGGGGCCAACATATCTTTTGCCCCCCCCCCCCCAAAGGACATCAGTAAATACCCACATTGTTCAATTCGGACTGATTTGGTACTATTTGGTGTTAACATGGTGAGTCTGGTACTCGAGGAAAGTTAACAATTTATCGTTAAAATAGCTTTGAAGCAGTCAAAATCCAGCTATTAACAATACAAAACCGAAAATAAATCGCGCCGCTCCGCGGCATCACACAAGTTTCGCAATTGCTTACACAAATTAGGAANGCGTACACAGGGACCGATATGGGAAAAACAGCAGCTGAGACGCATATCAACCTTTGCTATCCAGCGCCCTTCGAATTCTAAGAGGTAACTGTTATTGGTGCAGTAACCGCTGAATGCCTTCAGACTTTAAATATCTATTTATATATAGCACAGGCAAAATGTACAACACAGGCACTGTCCCATGTCAGTATCAAATGGTTTCATCTAACGCTGAAATACTGCAACTCAGTGTTGTTACTTATTATCTCCCTAGGAACTTCCTTGCCCCAGGCGAAACACATGCTTGCAGCATGCAAGGAGTCGTGCTGTCCGATCCGTCTCACAGGCCACAGCAGAAATCCCATTGAACGTGATATATGGGACATGCTTTCACCAGATACGCCCTTTTCCCGTGTGTACAGTCTTTCGATCTCATCGACAGCCGCTACCTGGTGTTAGCTGCAGCGGCTAACGCCGGGCGCCAGCGAGTTTGCCCTCAAACAATGCAAGCATGCAAGCTGAAATTATCAGACAAAACATTTTGTTTTTGTGATGCATAGACTACAGGAAAGATGTCCGTACCCGGTAGATGTGCAAGTTTTTTTTTCGTCACACCCTTATAAGCAGTCAATAATTTAGGATGTTTATAGTGTGTGACACTTCTAAGTATTATTTTAAATATTAGATGACTTCGGGTCAGGTCCTTCTGTCCTAGTTATCTGAGGTCCCGAGGAAAAACTTCCTATTATTGCAATTAGACGTTATCATACATGTTCATGGGTTTGTTTTCCGCCAAGAACTTAAAAATAATCAATGATGGAACATTGATCTGTTACAAGGAAATCAAGAACAGACAAACCAGAGAAATGACCATAGGTTATACTCGTGATGCTGTGAGAAGTGATCAATGTTGTCTTTTGAAAAGTGTCATTAGTACCACTCATCTTTTATATATAAATCAGACTTATAAATTTTGGAACACGGTATTCATTGGACAAGTTCTTCAGCATATACCTATATCCGGATTGTGCTTGTACGTGCTTTATTTGCTATTCATATCGTAGAGCCTTCTGGTAATTCGGGCGAATTCATCGGGATGGTTTCAACAACACGGTGGTCAGCACACACGCCGCGATCCAGGACAATGTAACTGAGATTGGACTAATTCAAAATTATGCATGTTTTGCAATATCATCGGCTCGCAAACTCAGAATACACGCAAACTCAGTAGACTGTAGAGACAGACAACATGTACCAATCACGAATAAATTACTTTGTTATGAACAGTGCACGGATACAAAAACATCACATATGATGACTTTGTATCCGTACACTGTTCACAACAAAGTAATTTATTCGTGATTGGTACTAAGGCTTGTTGTAAAATATATCTGTAACTGGCCCAGCATACGCTCAGACCTTAATATGTTTTTGTTTCGATGCAGACAAGCACAGAAGATCGCCGGTAACCAAACGACCGATGAGACTCAATAGTATTTGTTAAACAACAATAGCTTCGTTCCGAGGAATAAGCTGGAATGCAGCTCGCTAGGAAAAACATACAAAATATTAATATTAACGAAGTCCATAGTTGTGCACTGCCTTTTACAAATGCCAGAGATTTACGACAGCTTCGATCCATCGCCTTTGTCACAAAGTCTAAAGAACGTGATTAATTATACAAAGTTAACTGACGCAACAGACCAAAGATTTTTGGATAGTGTGGTCTGCATGAGGCATTGGACGACAAACGTTAGTGAAGAGCGAAAATATAAATATACGCAAAAAGAAGCTATTAAAGCACGCTTTCTGGAAAAGGGCGATTTCCGCCCACCTCTACGGGTTTTTAGGATGGCGAGAAACCGTGGCACGCAGAGTGTAACAAAGTTAGTAGTTATGACATGGCCGTGATTTACTTTGCCTTATTTGGTATTAACTGCCAAGCGTCAGCTGGTGACGTGAATTCACAAGTGTGATTGGTAGAATGTGATGTACTGTCACGTGACGGCCGGCGGCGGTGCGTCGCAGCGGCACGGGGGACCGGCAGTGTGGCTCAGGCGCTGAGAGAGAACGGTCATGTGACTCATAGCCGTGCGTGAGTGCGTGGCTGTGAGTACAGAGGAACTTTGAGAGAGTGTGGTGTGACAGCAGAGAGAGTGAAGAGTAACTGAATGGCAATATAGTATGCAGGAACGAAAAACTATAACTGGGGGCTGGACTGAGACCGAAAGACCGAACTGAACGATTCAACGAACACAACTTCATTACAAGATCCGCCATTTTCAGCATATCTGTTAGAAAACGAATTGCTCACAATGTACAATTATTGGCCTCGGGTTATCTTTAAACCGCGCCCCACTGGGGGGGGGGTGTTGAACCCCCCCCTCATGTTTTATCAGATATACGAAAAAAACGGCGGTGCGTAGCGCCGACCATTTGAGCATACCTATTCACTGATTCTTCCGGACATTTTGCGAAAATTCAAGTTTTCGTGTCAGGTCAGGTCAGGTCACCAGGTCAGGGTGCAAGTGACCCTACCTACAAACGGTTTGCGGTCCGTGCCATAAATACAGTTTATGGGATCGTATCTAAACTTTCAGGATTATTAAGTCAATTAGTATCTACAAAATATATATTTTTGGATTTTTTGTATCGGTGCCTTTAGGTCAAGGTCAATTTTAGTGCGATCTCCATTAGTAATGGCAATGAGGAAGATAAATCAAAATGCTTTCTTTGTTCGACGAATATCAGTCCATTAATCCTTCTGGATTGGATGTTTATCATATGAATATTTAATGTACTGCAAATACAGAGGTGCCAAGGATATTTGCTCAGGGAACATAGGGGTTCATCTGAGGTCATCCCGGAGTCACCTTAACACACTTTTCGTCAAAGTTACACCTCTGAATGAAGAAATAAAGAACTGCAAACTTTACCAAGTGTGGTTTGTCTTCGTCAAGACACAATCTACTGATATGCAACATGAAACGGCTACTTGGTCAACACTTGACCTGACCTGAGGTTAATGTTTTTAATGGGTTGTGAACCAAAACATGATCGAATTTGTTATCATTAGGGTTTTTCTTTAAAAGTGGCCTTGACGAGACAATACACGATGGCGTTAAAACACGTAATGGTGCGTTATCTTTTGTTGGGAGGTAAGAAGTTATTCTACCGATAAAAGTATTTTTTGCCCATAATCCCAAGTTTTTTTTGACTTTAAATGAACCTCTAGAGCCTAAACTATTGACCTGAGGTCAGATATGGGTTGAGGAACATATGTGCGATTTTCAAAAAATGTTCCAAATGAGCGTAGCGATAGTTTTTTTTGAACGTTTGTTTCTAGAATAGCATAGTTTCCGAGATAGTTTTGGGGGTTTCATGGAGCGATGTCCTAAAAACTTGAAAAATTTGACTTCGCATGACTCTAGGCTCTAGTTGACCTGAGTTTTGACCTGTGAGAGAAATAAAAAGTCTGAAAAATAAGTTTCGAAAATGAATCTTATCGATACCAGGTTCGAACAATGTCTTTTGTCGTTTGGTCTACGTGGGCCGATAGGGAGCTTCGATGTTTGGTGAGAGGGGGGGTGTTCAAACACCCCCCCCCCCAGTCGGGCGAAGGAAATGCAGAGGCCCAGTCGGGAGCGGGTTAAGTCAGGTCTTCAGACTAGGGCACGTGATGACCTCACCTCTAAAGCGTTGGGGGTCTTATACAGCCAGAGTTTTGGGACGATCGGTTTCAAACTTGCAGGAAATCATCAAGTCATATCAACCTATATTTGTAATATCATATCTCTGCTATCGATGGTCTAAGGTCAGGGTCAATTTCGTAACCACCAACACTTGTTAGTCAAAAACTCTCTACAGAAAAAAGATAGCGAGCCAAGTGAACATTTATATATGTATTTATGTACTGCGTATAATTGTTGGCTCAAATAAAACAATTTACTTTTACCACCACAGTGTTTTACCACCACATTGTTGACTATGGTATGAGAAATGCCTTTCTGAACTCTGCTGGTCATGACTGCCAGTCTCGGTGTCAAAAAAGATTTGGCACTCGACCTTCGGTCTCGTGCCAAATAATTTTTAACACCTCGACTGGCAGTCATTTCCCAGCATCGCTCAGAAATATCATCTCCACACTATTTTAGACATACAAATTGCTGGCTGCCGGGCCTGGCGGGTGTTGCCACATGTGGCCGGGCTGGATGCCGGTGCCAACTCATTCGGTGGCGTTACCGGTTCCTGTTTTTGGAGACATTTTTGCATCTCTGGTCACTACACACGATTTTTGTACATAAATCAGCTCAACTTTAACAGACCGTAGAAAGGCAATATAATAAGACAAATGCAATCGAAAAACAGATAAAGATTGAAAATAATAAAAGCTACAAAATATTCATCTCAGAATGTTAAATTCTTGTTTTTTTTTCTAAAAATTATCCAAACAATTTTCTTAGCAATGACTACAAAATCAATTTTTTTAAAGGATAGTGAAAAAAGGAAGATTTGTTCGAGAACTATATGCAAACAACCACCATACCAAATTTCAAAATGATATCAACGCTTTTGAATGCGTAATCGCATTTACGGTGCTGGTAACTCATCACGTCATATTTTGACATTGCGTTTTGTTGTTGTATTGACAAGATACAGAGCAATAAATAGCAGTACTGTATTTCTGGAACCAAACTGGCTTGGCAACATAACTTTTTGTTTTATATTTATCAATTTCAAAATTGTACATTTTTACCTTACTTTGAACTTAGCTTGACATTTGCACCATAGGCATACATGCAGTCTGGTGGTCAAATGAGTATCACTATCACTTTCTATGATTAAAATGATCCATAAAGTATGTGTTGCATGGCTTTCGTAGATATTTTGTGTATAGTGAACTTTTGCATGACCTTGACCTTTGATCTTTGCCAATAATCTCACTTTCGATCTTGCGGGATGTATATCATGCGCTTAGCAGCACTTTGGATGATCACTTATCATGGTCGCTATCGGATACTTTGGATGGAAAGTATTGCCCATAAACTAAAATACCTTGATTTTATCCTTTGACCTGACTGTGACCTGACATGGTCACATGTGACCTCAATTTGAAGTTTTAGAGCGTTCTTTAGATTTGCATCAATCAGCGCTTTCGAATGCCTCCTTGCGGTATCGCTGCGAATACATTCGTTCGGAAGATAACGCAAGTGGCGGTTTTAACGCCCCCCCCCCACACCAACAATACCACCCAACAACAATGGTGGTTTCAAGATCAGACCCAGTCAATGCTGGGTAATAAAAATGCTTGCTTGCTTGGTTATACATAAATATAATGGCAAAAGGAAAAGATTGGCAGTGAGAATCAGAGTTATTCGTATTTTCTTTCCTCAAATTAGTTTACTACCAGCTAGATAAAACTAAATCATTATGACGCTATATTCATCATTCCAACCAGTCGATATTGGGTCTGAACAGTTAACACTCGCCCTGGTGGGGGGGTCAATTTTTGCCCCCCCCCTCCTGAGGTTTTTCCGGGATACGGACAAAATAACGGTGGTGCGCAGCGCCGCAAACATTATTTGTACAGCTGTTTGAACATCAATTGACCACACTTTCGATTAAACATTTGACTTCAGAGTCGCATATCAGGTCTGTCCAAGCCGGATACTTCATAGTGACCTTGCCTTCTAAAATGTTAGTGATCGTGCCAAAGCCACAGTTTTTGTCCAAAAGATTTGAAACTTGCAGGGTTTTATAATATCATAAGTACTTACAATTGGCATATCTCACATTTTTGGCATCGGTGACCTAAGGTCAAGTCAATTTCCTGACCTCCCCATTATAAGTAAACAAGAAAATAAACAAATGGTTCCTATTCAGAAAACATGCATTGGATCAGGATAATTCTTTCAGAATCATGCTATTTTAGCTCATTCTGGATGACCAAGGTTCAATTGTTGCTCAGTGATTTATAAAAGGTCATCTGAGGTCATCTGAGGTCATCAGCAATGATTTGCTAATAACTATTGATAGAAAAGAGATAGAGACGAAGCGTAGAAACACCACTGTGTTTGTCTCGTCTGGCCACGTCGCCCCATATGCAACTTGACCTACTTTGGTCACCAAATGACCTTGACCTGAGGTAAAATTATTATTCGAAGCAAAGTCCAAAAACTCTTAAGTTTGACATTTGATGACCTAGTAGTGACCTCAATATTGACCTCAGCTAAAAATAGTCTCCGTAGCTTCGAATATACATGTACATTTTTAGAGCTTTCGAACCCTTTTTCCGCGTCTTTCTATCCCCCTTTGTTTTCGAGTTAGAGGGGGGTCATTTTGACCCCCCTTCCCACCATGACAAAGTTGTCTCAGATGCCCACCAGGGCGCGGGTTAATAAAGAATATTGTGTGCCTGCACCAGCCGCAGCCAGCCGAAGCAAGAATCAGATATTCTTGTACTTTTCCTGGAATTGATTTATCAACAACCTACAGGGTGTTTCAAAACAACTGAAATTTGTATTTTGTCTATTACGAGGAGAAGAATTAGTTGTCAAAATTAATAAATCAGCATATGCCTAAATACAGAATTTCTGGACAAATTGTAAAATAAATGTTTTATTCCAATTAATTGTACTTTTCGTTTCGAAAACTGCATTTGAACATGGAATACGAAAAATCGGTTTTTGTCGGTATGGTATGCTCGTGAGATGTGAACAGTACATTTCTTTAGCAAATTCATCACGATAAAATGCAGCATTCAGAAACAAATAATATTAGCACGTATCTGTATCTATTGACATGTTCTAGAGTAACCATCGAATGCACCGCCGCCCCTCCTACACAGACATTCCTGTGCCCGCGTGCGAACATGTTGCACTGCTCGCCGAATCTCGTCCTCATCCAGCGAGTCTTCTTAGGCTCAACCGTGTCCTTCAGATCCTCTAGCGTTGCGGGAGGGGTTTTGCACAGTTCAGTCGAAGCGGCGCCCCAAAACCAAAAAGTCCAAAGGACTGAGGTCTGGGCTTCTCGCACGCCAACGATGACGTGTAAGCCGACTGATGACGCGATCACCAAAGTTCTCCCTTAGCCAGGCCCGTGTCCTCCTCGTGTGCACCGTGACTCCGTCCAGCATCGTTGGCTGTGCGTCCCAAGCTGTGGCAGCACTACTTTTTTCAACATCTCCAGGTAAGAATCCCCGTTTACAGACCTCCCGACTTCTAACCAGTGGATGATAACTCTTCCGTTGAAGAGGCCGACTCAGCTCATAAGTTTTCGTCGCCCTGGATACGGCAACAGACTGCAATGTTCGGAAGTTCTGGGCTACCCAATACCATTCATTTCGACGGTTTTGACTTTTGCTTAAAACAAACAATTTATCATTACTCCATACGACAAAGTATTCGAAGTTGCGCCTCTTCCCAAGCAGCCACTTGCAGAATTCGCGCCTTTTTTGCGATGAGCACCAGTGAATAGGGAAATCTTCCGAACTTTAACCATTGAAAGAAATTGATAATCAATCAACCAATACAATTAGAATGCAGTTTTTTTTAGATCGTATAAAAAGTACGGGGATTTCCGATTCCCATACATATGTGTCACGTGACGAATCACATGATTTAAGATTGTTGCTACTTGCCAGGGGTGGTTTAATTGTTTTGGGTGGCCCCGACTAGGCGTGGCACATACAAAAATGACCCCGGCCCAGCTGGGGTAATTTTTGCATGTATCCCCAGCTGAGCTATATAATTATAAATATAGCATTCGGATCGGCGCCTGTCGTCAGCGCCACCTGTTAAAGAATAACGACACTGGTAGAAGCATATAGGTGTCGCCATCACAGCGCCAGTGGCGCCGAGTTCTGGATGGCGTAAGAGAGAGAAAGTCCTAAATTCCACTTTCTCTCTATTAAGGCTATATTTCACCTACAAACCTTAAATTGACATACGCTAAAACGCGACACACGCTAAATTAATCTCACATAAACATGACCTAACCTACTTAACCCTTGGAGCCATTTCAAATATTTATAAAACACCTATGTTCATGATCCTTCAATATGTTGCTAAACATTTCGGTGATTGTAAATCAATTTTGGGTGGTGGATAAAGTTAGTCCGTGTTCAAGTGATAATTGTATTTCACTTTGCTGTACAAACAAATTAAATCTAAACACAGCGCCATAAATGACGCAACTGAGAGGAGGTACCGCTGGAAAGTTATGCTGAATGTAATGCCCCCGATTTTCTACTTTTATAGTATATATTTCTTCAAGTCCGCTGGTAAAACACAAATTCCTCTGACCCGTCAGTAAAATCCTATGATAAAAATACACAAGGGCTGGGTCCGGTCCGGTCTGGGGACACAAAGCCTACTTTCTATCTAAATAACTGGTATATACCCTTTGAACATTTTTTTTCGTCCGGAAATATGGGTGAAAGCTAAATCATTGAAATAAGAGCTGAAACGCCAAACTGCTTAATTAAAAAAAAAAAATGTAGGTTGACTCATTTTTTTTTGTTACATTGACAATCACGACTGCACGTGATTATGATATCGTGATGAGAATCACATCTAAATGGATGTTTGACGAACAGCATTTCTAAGGATTATCACTTAGTTTCACAGGAATGGCAATAGTTATTATTTTTAATGTCTTTTTGCACCCCGGACCACATCAGAATGAACATTTTTTCCCCGACCTTGTCCATAAGGACAGAACACTTTACCACCCCTGCTACTTGCTGGCATCCTCACTTTTAAAGTTGCTCCTGAACTCGCAGAGGAAATGCGCTTTGCGCGGAAACTCATTTTTTTCGTGCTTGAAGTTTTAGGGGTTACATTTTTAATGACCAACGCTAATATGTGGGATGAAACACATATTGTCAAATTTGTCTGGAGATTCTCTTTTTAGACATATGCTATTTTATTAGTTTCGACAACTATTTCTCCTCGTAATAGAAAAAAAAACGTTGTTTTGAAACACCCTGTAGATGCAGACGTGTGATTGGACCATGATGGCGCTATAACTCTCACCATTTCAATCAGTCTATGTGGACACTGAACTTAAGAGTAGAGTAGAGCTGACACTGACACTGACACTGACACTGACACTGACACTGACACTGACACTGACACTGACACTGACGCGACGCTTGTCGCCTGTTCCTTTCTTGAATATTGTATCATTTCTGTTTCTCCTTTTTTGCAGAAGATGCTCTGGAGACCACCCTTGTTGAGGATGGCAGTGCCATCTTCTTCGAGGGGACCAATGACCATACCGCCAAACCACATACACCAGCGCTGCATTGTGCCACATCTGTGCGATTTGTCTTTAACACTGAATTAATAAAGTGTTTTCCTGTTAGCGGTGCATTATGTCCTGCATGCGACGGGTTGTTCGTTGGCAGATTGCGATGGGGAAGAGTTGTGTGAAGAGTTGTGTGTGATTCGAGTTGTGTGTGATCAGATCAGGCAGCTCGACTCTGATCATTTGGAAGGTGTTTCTCGTTTGTGCAGAAAGTCAACGAATCCAAAACGGATGACACGAGATGTTTTCACCATTACTGTATTTATTGGCTTTCCAATAAATCATCCATCATTACATCGAGGACCCAGAATCACACGAACATATAGCATCAACACCATAGAGATCAGTTATATATTATCTCTATTGCTCAACATCAGAATTAGCTACTCACATATATAGGTACCAAGTGCTGCAGAGTCTATATATCTAAGTGCTGCAGAGACGATTAATGGAAGTTGAACAGTGAATACGATATCCTACTGGGTTTCGTGTTCAAAAACGTATATTGTGTTTATCATCATGCTTCGTTAACCTTATTTTAAAAACGCACAAATTATTCCGCCAACAATATGTATATTTTAGTTTCTTGGTTTGGTTGGGATAACGTCGTTTTGGACCACTTGGACCATTACGCAGCCATGGGATGAAGGAAAAGGGGTAAGTGGGTCTAAATGGAACGCCGACCGGGCAACCGTCCATGAACTTACAGGGCCCTTCCACGCAGGGCGAAGCTGCAAGGAGCTGGTCCAAGCCATAAAGGCGGTCACCACTCCCGGGGGTCGGCTCGGGGCCACTTCATGGCCGGTGGCCAGCGACCACCAGACCCGGGACAACGTGAGCGTGACAGAGAGGATAGGACCAGCAGTCGGGAGGATGAAAGGGATCTGGACTAAGATATTAGCAAATAGCATGGACTTGCACTGTTGATAGACACGTAATACTATAAGGTGACGGATACGAGCCTGCCCTCTCGTTTATATCTCATCCTCTTCCTCATATAATTGATAAAATCGACATTAATCACATTGAAAAGCGTCTGAGCCATCACCGATCCTATCACCGATACCATTAATTACCACATGGTACCTCCGTAGGGGCGTCCACCCGACATATACAGTAGTGACGGGCGGTTACCGAGCCCAGCACAGTCTGTCGAGTGGGATCGACACTAGCGTTGTCAGAGTCTGCCACCAGGCGACGGGTTGATCACGCCCCCTCAACCTTCATCCGCCGGCGGTTGTTGGTGAAGACGGCGGCCACGGTGACGGCTATAACGACGACCAGCACTCCGATGACGATGCCTGCGATGGCGCCGGGCGAGAAACCGTCATCTGATGGCGGTGCCGGCACAGCGCCCATGTAGAGCATGGCCGTGTTGGAGACGGCACTCCAGTTGTCATCTGTCGAGTCACAGCACAGTGGTGTGAGTCACGACACAACGGGGTGAGTCATGGAAACGGAGTCAGAACACAACGGTATGAGTCATGGCGACGGAGTCAGAAATGAACCGTTGTAGCAGATTGACGACATTGAAGACGGACAACAGCTCTCCGTGTTGTTTCCATGTTGAAG
>VOPJ01009481.1:0-10859 GCA_014673585.1 Semibalanus balanoides
CGTTGCATTATGTTTCATACTTCAATATCTATGCATATCTTGAACTCTTATAATGCAAATATAAAAAGGTGCTCTGTAAAACAATTTTAATCAGAAACAATCCGAACTCTACAATTAGTCTAAAACAATGCCACTAGTCTAAAACAAATCTTATAAAGTAAAGAATACCTCTATGGATTAACTTAAATGTATATGGCCGATATCTATAAATATAGTAGATCCAAGATCTATAAATTCGCATAATGCGAATTAAAAACCTGCATTTGTGCAATTCGCATAAGGCGTGTTAAAGTTGTATGATAGTGCGAGCTCATGCTTAGGCAATTCATTTGCAATTCTTCAATCATCAACAATCAAGATGGCTCCATACAATCGAAACCGGAAAGAAGTAATGAAGACTTGCTTGAAGAAATGGGACTTCGAACGACAGGAAACAAGATGTTGCTTATTGAAAGGCTCATATCGCAAACCTCAGCATCAAGAAAACGACATTGAATATTGAACCGGACGGACAGCGCACACAAACTTGCCAATTAGTTCAACATCAAGTAAATCAAAGCAAAAAGAAGCCGTTGAAGCGGCAAAGAAGGCCGAGCTCAAGGCGCGAGCGAGAGTTTTGCAAGAAAAACATCGTTTGCTGGAAGAAGAGTTGCATCTCAAGCTGCGACGTGATCAGTTAGAGATAGAAGAAGAGATGGCGGCCTGCGATGCACGGGAACAATCTTTCGCTGCCAGCGAAATGTTGGAAAATCGTTACCCAACAGTTCATATAATGCCCGAACAGCAAGAACAGCATCCCTGTCTTTCTTCACAAAATTCAACACGCTGAAGCTGACAAATTCCGCAGCATGCAGGTGCGACCAGAAAGTTCGGCAATTATCAGAAGCAGATGCTGCGCCAGCCAACGCAGAAATTACTGCCAAAGACGAAATAAAGAAATTTAACGGCGATCTATGATGGGAGTATTCCATGTTATCCGTTCCTCATTAGCCGGAAGAGACACAAACAGACGACGATGCAGAGAGCTTGTATTTCCTGCCAGCAAAGCACGGGCGGAAAGCCGCAAGGAATAGTGAAAGGATACATGCATCTACAGCCAACCGAGGATTATAAAGATGCCAGGGCAGCATTAGACCGCAATACGGTGACGAACATCGAATCGGTGCATATGTTGAGAGAATCCCTTTCGTGGCCTCAGATGGAATCGTTAATGTTGATGGTCTTGAGGATTTCTCAATCCGTGATGAGAAGCTGCAAGAACGCAATGGAATCTCTGGGAGCTCTGAGCGAAGTGAATCATCCGAGGAATCTTCAAAAGATCGTTGGCAAGCTGCCGTATCAACTGCAAGAGAAGGGGCGTCAAATGGTCGTTGAGGTTTCTAATGAAAATAGGAAGTCGGATTTTGGCGTTGTGGTCACGTTTGTGGAACAACAAGTTCAAATTGCCAGCGATCCTGTATTCGGAGTGAAAGAAAGGGTAGAAGCAAAACCGGGTTACGGAAAACTATCAAAATCGACATTCTTCACCTCTGCTTCTGAGTCCAACGTGCAGTGCCTTAGTGTGTGACGAAGTCATGCTATTGATCCTGCCCTGTTTTGCTTGACATGGACATGTCGGCGAGAATTGAAAAAATAAAGGAGAAACGTCTGTGTTTTGCGTGTCTTCGCCCGAACCACGTATCAAAGCATTGTAAGAAGCGGATGCAATGCCGTCAGTGCAACAAGAAACACCCAACGTTGTTACACGCGGAATTCAAACCTATTGCGAGCTTTATGGTCCCTGAGGACAACCGTTACGATAATAATCCGGCAGTTTTTCAACAAGGCAAGCCTAAGATTTGTGGTGGGACCAAATCTGATGATTCAGGCACAGTGCTCTCCGTTTTGCCGGTGCAAGTAAGCGTCTCTGGTAGAGACCCTGTCCAGACATACGCTTTTTAGAAAATGGCAGCCAAAGTACATTCATCACTGAAGATTTAAGAAATCAATTGGGACAGGTTGGAGAGGACACCTTGCTGACGATCACCACAGTAGAGCACACAAGCAATCCTGTAAAAAGTCGAATAGTGACAGGGACAGTGTTGCTGATACGAACGGCAACAACTCTCTGTCGCTACCACCAGTGTATACGGTGGCAAAAGTTCCCGTCGGGGACGACGATGTACCAAAGAATAGCTTGAAGAAGAGATGGCCTTATCTTCAAATACAAATTCCAGAGGTGAAGGCAGAAGAAATTGGAATGCTTATCGGATGCGACTGCCCAAAGGCGATGGAGCCATGGAATGTAGATCCACAGTGAAAAACGGAGACCTTATGCTCTTGAAAACTTGCTTAGGCTGGACGGTGATTGGCCCAAAAAAGCAGAAGACGCCAGACTAAAAACGTCTGAAGTAAGGTGAACAGGAGTCAGGCGAAATTGACGAATTTAGAGAAATGATGACCAATATCTTCAACCAACGATTTCACAGAAAGGACAGCTGCAACAGTGTAGCCTATGGAAAAACATGTCGCTAAGAAGGGAAAGATTTGGAAAACGAAAGGTGCGAGCAAAAGTGTGCAAATTGAAGGACGAGGATATGAAAATAGCGCTTCTTTCAAAGCCGAAAACGTCAAACTTCCAAATTTAACAAAGCGATGCCGAGAGACGAGCTAATGGTCTTAAGAAAAGGTTGGAAAGGGATCCAGTTCTCCACAAGCGCTTCACTCAGTACATGGCAGGGCTGTTAGAAAGGGGTCACGCTGGCCCGGTGTCTGCAGACTGCTCTCAAGAAGAAGGAAAGGTGTGGTATATTCCTCACCATTCAGTTCAGCACCCGGCAAGCCTGAAAAAAACAAGAGTGGTCTTCGATGGTTCAGCCAAATATTTCGGAACGTCATTAAATAGTCAGCTTCTACAAGGCCCTAATCTGGCAAACACTCTTGTCGGTGTCCTTACCAGGTTCAGAGAAGAAAAAGTCGCGTTTATGGCAGACATTCAAGAGATGTTTTATCAAGTACAGGTACCGGCAAGTGACGTCAACTTCTTGAGGTTCCTCTGGTGGCCAGACGGAGATACATCGCAAGAACTACAAGAGTTTGCAATGAAAAAGCATATCTTCGGCAGTGTATCATCTCCGGCCTGCGCCAACTTTGCATTAAATAAATGTGCAAAAGATAATTACAACATCAGTCCAGAAGCAGCAAAAACTATTGAACACTCATTCTACATTGATGGACTGTCGAAGTTGTAAAAAGCACAGAGAAGGCAGTGAAGCTGGTCGTGAGCTGAAGCCAAATGTGTGCAAAAGGAGGCTTTAATTTACCAAGTTCGTGAGTAATCGACAAGAGGTGACAGAATCGCTGCCAACCACGACAAAACAGAAGGCATGAAAGCGCTGAGCTTCGGGTGCGACACAATGACCGGAGCTGCACTCGGCGCCTCTGGGACTTTCAGCAAGATAAGTGCAAGTTTATGGTACAGAACAAGCCAAAACCATTCACAAGACGGGGGATTTCTGATCAGCAACAAGTTCTTTCTTTGATCCACTAGGAATCGCTGCTCCGGTCCTGATGGTTCCAAAATTGATTCTTCAAGAGCTATGTAAGCTGAAGCTTGGCTGGGATGACGTCATTCCGGCGCCTCTGCAGCAAGAATGGCTTCAGTGGCACCCTTCGCTTCATGATCTGGAACGCTTCAGCGTTGAGCGGTGCGTGAAACCGGCAGTTTTCGGTCGGGTGGTATCTTCACAGATACATCACTTCGCTGACGCAAGCCAGTCTGGATTATCTCGGGTGCGCAGTGATCATTACCTCCGACAAGGTGGATGATATGAATTAATCCACTGCGCTTTCTCATTCGGAAAGGCCCGTGTGGCACCGCTAAAATGCGTCACAATACCGCGCCATTTGAACTCTACTGCGTCGCGACTGTGGCCCCAGTTCGTCTCATCTGACCCTGGAAGAAGAACTTGAAACAGAAGTAAATTCAGTACTTTGGACAGATGAGCACGACTGTGCTTCGGTACATTCCAGGAACAAAGACAAGGATATATACATATCTACGTGGCCAATCGTGTTGGTTTCATTCACGAAAACAGCGACGAGACGCAGTGGAAATACGTCAAGTCTAAGTCAAATCCTGCTGACGAAGCATCGATAAGCATAACGGTGGACAAGTTTTTAAATGAGTCCAAGTGGATCCGTGGTCCCGAATTCCTGTCGCTTCCTGAAATTGATTGGCCAGAACAGCCATTCGTGGAAACCGAAGCAGTGGCAGATGATGACGCTGAAGTGAAGAAGAACATGCTGGTGATCCAAGCTACTCTTACAAGTCGAGCCAAGGACAAGGACAACTGTTGCAACGATTATTCAGCTGGTATCGGTGAAAAGAGCCGTAGCATACTACATGCGATTGAAGCAGGTCTTGCGACATCGCACCAAACAAGGCAAAAAGCATGCAACCGAAAAATGTATTGGTGAAGGTGGTGCAACTATATCTGCAGGCTTAAAAGCACAACGAACTATACCTATTGCCTATAAAACTATTGTCTTTCAAGCACAACGAGCTATGCTCGAATTGAGTAATACAATATAAAAAAATGAAAAGCTGTAAAAGATAAAAAGTTAAAGATGAACTGGAATGTAAAAAAAAAATCAGACATGCATATTAATGTTCTAAAACAAAAACAAAAACTGAATTTTATGTTATTTTTTTGAAAATTGTTTTTTTTTCTTCTTTTTTACATATTTTTTGTTGCGAAAAATATCAAAAACTACATATGTATGTGAAAGAAAAGTAATACAACAATATAAAAGCCAAGTTTCAAATACAGAGCACAATTTGTCCTAAGAAAACTCAAGAATAGTAACTGATGTCGTAATATTTTAAAAATTGCTCGGTTTTTCTTATTTTGACGAGATAAGACAAATAAATGTCAGCAATGTATTTCTGTGATTAAACTGGTCCAAAAACATGCAACTTTTTAATATTTATCAATTAAAACGGTTGACATCATTTGACCTTAATTTGTGCTCAGCCTGACACTTTATTTAAACATGCTCCAATTTTGCCTTGACTATCACAATCGAGTTATACGTATAAAATAGCCCATACAACATGTGTCGCATGACTTTACAAAATATGCTTCGGACAGTGACCATTTGTCACCTTTTCTTGACCTTGACCTTTGCAAAAAAAAGCTTATGAAGAAGGTGTGTAATACCTTTGGGGGCACTTTGGGTGATCATGGTTGCATTCAAAGGTTCTGGATTGAAAGTATGGTCCATTAACTCAAATGCCTCAATTTTGACCTTTTACCTGATCGTGACGTAATATGCGACCTTCATTCATAAATTTCGAGTACGCTTGAGATGCGTCCCGATATGAGCTTTCGAACACCGTCTTGTGCGCCTCGCTAAGATTATCGGTTCCGGAGATAACGAGGAGGCAATATTTGCCCCCCGGTCAATAGCGTTCGGCTTAATGCAAATTGCAAACGCAAAACTTTATGAGAAAGGAAATTTAATTTTCTACAAAATGGCAATTTCGGATGTCAAAATTTGAAATTGATTAATACAGTAAATCAATACATTTTTATAGACCGGTTTTGTCTCATAAATACGTTGCTTCTCTTTATTTGTCTATATCTGGTCAAAAAAGGACAAAAAAATGAATTTCAAAATTTGACGTCGCGAGTTACCCATACCTTAGATGTCATCACTTAGTCGAAAATACAGATATCATTTTGAAATTTGGTGTGGATGTTGAATATGTATAGTTATTTTACATATATTCCGTTTTTTTAATATCTTTAAAAGTTTTGATTTTTTTGTCGTTAAAAAAAAAAAAAAAATGGGGGTCACAAATCACTTTTTTCAAAAATCTGAGATAGCCATATTGTAGCCCTTGACATTTGCTATCTTCTCCCTTTTTCGGATTACATGTTGTCTATTACATGACATTCGTACAGACTCCTACAGTCTAGCTGATTTTGGTGTCAAAATCGTGTGTAGTGACGTCACTAACTAAGCTTTATCTAAAAAAAATATGACGAAATTAAAAAAAAGAAAATGCAAAGGGTGTGAAAAAGATGCTCGGTCAGGTACTATAATTTTGGCGTTGATAGCTGCATTGTTTCGTTAGATATTTTAGATATTCCTCAGGGGGGGCTAAAAAGCCCCCCCAGTGACTCGCGGGTTAAGTTACGAAGAAAACACGTCAGGGGAGCGTTAACCCCGCGCCCGCACTGGGACCTCTGCATTTCCTTCGCCGACTCTGGGATTGTGTTTGAACACCCCTGCTACTCGGGCTTCTACGTGCCCACGTAGGACCAAAAAAAACACTGTTCGAACCGTTACAAAAAATACATTTTTAATAACTATTTCATTCTATTTATTGAAATATTTATCTATTGACCTTATAATGGGAGGTCAACAAAATTGACCCGACCTCAGGTCACCGATATCAAAAATCAGAGATACACATTTTGTAGATGCTGATGACTTGATGTAATCCTTAAAGTTTGATATCGATCCGTTATAAACTATGGTCATGGCACGGCCGCAAACTGTTTTGTAGGTGGGGTCACTTGATCTGACCTAACCAGATACAAAACTTAAATTTTTGCAAAATTTGCCGAAAGGATCAATAATTAGTTATGCCAAATTTGGCGGCGCTACGCGCTGCTGTTTTTTCGTTATCTTGAAAAAACAGGAGGGGTTGTTCAAACAACCCCCCAGTGCACAGTGGGGACTTTTCCCGATTTAGCCTGACTTAATTCAAAATACTTTTTCTTGATTTATTTAAATTTCCCATGCTCAAACGATGCACAATTGACCGTATTTTCATGTTATGAAACTCATTTCACTTGATTTGTGGGCTTTCGAGCAATAAAACTGACCTGAAATCAACTATTGTGTGATTGGGTGCGTGCAGTTGAGAAAGTGCTTATGCATGACATGCATTTAGATGCATCAGTACTGGATACGAGCAATGTCTGAGCCAAAAACTAATACATGGTTGGATAGCGAGTTTCATTTGGAATTCAGCAACGTGCATATATAACAATTATATTACCTTGTACTACCCACTACCTTTGATCAAAGATTGGTTCACACGACAACATAAAAATACTGTATTTTTGGGAAAATATAGACACACAACAATGTTCTTTAGGATGATATACTACAGTTTTTGTACCATTCGACTCCCTAGATAGTTATGTTCATGACCCAATACGATTTGTTTACTTATTCTTGCTTCTCGGGGACTTATAACCCATCATTGACTAGGGTCTTAGCCGAACGTCATTGACTGGAGGTGAGAAGCTTTTGTCGCCCCCTGGTTATCTTCCGAACCAATGGTCGCAGCAAGACGTTCTAGGCAGCATTCGAAAGCTCTCAATAAGGCTAATTTGAAGACTACTCAAAAATATCAAATTGAGGTCACACGTCAGGTCACGGCAAGGAAAAAGGTCAAAAGTCAAAATCGACGCATTCGAGTGAATCTCCCATACTCTCATTCCAAAGCCTTTGATGGCGACCACGATTATCCAAAGTGCTCTCAAAGGTATGATGCATATCCCACATAAGCTTATTTTGAGATTTGTTGGCAAAAGGTCAAGGTCAAAGTTTCAGGTCACAAAAAGGTCCACTATGCGCCAAGATATCTATGAAGTCATGGGCAAACACATGTTTTATGGGTCATTTTTACACCGTAAAACTAAGATTATAATATATATAATATATATATATTATGACACACAGCACAAATACAAAGGGCATGTCTCTGGACCGTAGTTATGCGTCGCAAATGCAGCGATGAATTAAAAATGTCCGTAGACTGCAACTGCAACGTATCTCGCCGTTGAGCATCTTAGGCTGAGTTTTTACAATGTGCTACCGGAGAGCGTACTGTTTGAGTATTTACATTAAACAAAACTGATCTCTAAGTTCTCCAACCTGACCATGGTCCATGGTAGACTTCTTCCCATAAGTATTGGGTCAAACCTTTGAGCACACAGATACACCGGTCTTGCAATGTGAGAAGAACGTGATATCGCCTATTAAGTGGTGTCGGATGGCAGTCGGGCGAAACTAATCAATACCCAGATAATAATTATTCCAATGTCAGTCGACATTCCTCGTCTCTCCGACTCCCAAGGTATGGTTAACCTTCTTCGGTGACCATTGACGTCAGTGATCTTCCTCGTTTATCTTCATTAGAGGCTAACTAAGTTCAAATTTTAACTCGGATTGGCGTGAGAATGGCCAGTCAATTGGAATCTTTCTCGTCTTTTCACGTGAGATGAGTGGTCACAAGCCATACTTCGGTCAAGGTCTGTTCAATGTCATAGATGGTCACATGCAGGTAAAATAAAGGGTCGAACTTAGGTCAGGCTTAAAAAAATGCCCTAAGTCTTGTAAATACAGTGATTGCCAACTATGATGTTTTGGTCGATTTTCCGGAGCAAATCGGCGGCTAAATGGCGTTTAAAACTTCAGGCCAGGTCACGAGCAACACAATAGACCTCGCAGTGACCTAATATGACCTTCCCCAGTGAGGTTGGTATACATTATTGGCAATATTATGTCGAAAACTGAAAAGACTGCTGCTACAAATGAGCTCGACGCGGGCTTAGCAGCAACCTGAAAAGTACATCCGCTCAGCATGCAGCGGTGAAGACCTTTTCAAAAAGACGTAATCAATAATGTGACCTTAAAGGTGTTTTTGAAACTTTTGGGTTTTGCCCCCTCAAAATATGTGCAGATATGATTTGCCTGATGCTGACATGTTAAGCATGTTGGCACTACCGCATATTCATATGAATGTAGCAATTAAGTCAGGCTAAATGGCAAAAATCCCCACTGTGCGAGTGGGGCGGGCGGGTTAAATCACGCGTAAAGCATTTTGCAACTTCTTCATTACTTGAGGCAGTTTAGGAAGAAGCCGTGAAGATCGCATCTCCGTTTTATCGCCAAATGTCGCCGAAAAAATCCTCCCAAAACTGGGCCCTGGAACCACTTCTAGCCAAGTCAGAAACTTCCAAATTTGACTCCAGAATGTGAAAAATCAATTTTAGGAAAAGTCCGAAAGTTTCGTAAGCCTACTCGTAGCCGTTTTGGAGATATCTAAGAAAAACATGAGGGGTGGGCAATATTTGCCCCCCCCCTCCCTGCCACTAATAGGGTTAATGCATTTTTACTTTTTTCGAGGTGGTAGTTTTTTTGGAAAGGAGTACCCAAATCGATGCACTAAGTCTCATATTAAGGTCCATGGAACAGGTTCTGATAGTTTTTTTGCATTTGCGAAAAAGTCCATTTTCTAGTACATCCCTAACTAAGACGTTATATCCAACAAAGCGAATCGTTTTTAAACAGGTAAGTATTGCTCCAAGAACAGACTGAAAAAAAAAATTATTAAACAAATCACATTTTCAAGTACGATTCTGCTCACCCATTTTTTCCTAACTCTTATACTTAAAAGCAAAAACATACTACGCCATTTATCCGGGAAAATGATTATTTTCTATGACCTAACCTAGTGTACATGGGCTTCAGCTGGGCTAGGCTTGGGGTTGGGGTACCTATGCTGAACTATGCTGCCATGCTGCAGGGTTATTGCATCCATGGTACACGCATGACAAGGTGATGATTACCTTCCGTGTTTTAATTATGGCGTGATCATGTCGGTGCGATCGTGTCGCGTTATACGGTCAGTATCAGATGCGGGATCTTGAGTGCGCTAACGTTGATGATATTCGAACGTGACGTCGCCTCTAAGCGCCGCCGCATGACCGTATCGCAGCACCTGAGAACCGCTGCACCGTCGAGTGGTAAAACGTGCTAACAAGTCCACCCGTCATCTGCGCGCCAGTGAAGGCGGCCAGTTCCCGCTGTCCCGCGTGCGAACGGCATTGGACAAAAATGAAGAATCATGCACCTTATGGATCGCCTTATGGAAAAAAAATCGCCGAGTCACTGCACTGAGTGAAGAGCGCCTGGAACGACCTAATATCGGAAGCTTTTCTCTGTTCTTTGATCCAAGGATATTTAATAGTAATGTGAAGATGTCGGAATCCGTGCCGTGTCGGTACTTGGAGCCACCTTCGCCGTGCAGGAGGGGGGGGGGGTAAAAACCCCTCCTTGACCCTTGAACTCGGCTCTTACGTGATGTTAACAACAATCCAAAAACTGTTTTAAAACTCGTCAAAAAGCTTTTGAATTTATTTTGGTCATTTTGTCGAGTTAGGGACACTGCCACCTTCCCAAAATATCAAAAGTACGCCATTTGTGGTGCAAAATATGAAGTAATTGCTGCTGAACACGATCATGACATTCGTTTTTCACAACAAAATGCCCCATTAAAAAAAAAAAATGGGCTGATGACGTCATACAAAGGAATTTTGGGAAATCGAGAAAACCTTCACGCTGCCATATGTATAATTAGTGTATGGCTAATGTATCGCCACATTGTTCCAGAAACCTTCAAATATATCAGGAACTACGATATCTAGGAACAAACAGAGAAAAAAAGGAAAGTTGTTCAGAAATCAAATAGTTTGTGTTTCTTCATTATTTAGCTCAGGTCTACAGATTGACCCTGTTAGTGGCAGGGGGTGGATATAGCCCTCCCATCATATTTGTCTTGAATATCTCCCAAACGGCCAATAGAAGCCTCATGATATTTTTTGACTTTTCCTAAAATTGAAATGTTCATCTGGAGTAAAAAACATATAGTTTCTGACTTCAACAGAGGCGTTTCAGGTCCAAGATTTTGGAGGATTTGTCGGCGACATTTGGCGATAATTCAGAGATGCGATCTGCAGAGCTTCTTCCTAACTGTCTTAACCCGCGCGGAGTAGGGATCTCCAGCCGAACGC
>VOPJ01009482.1:0-10858 GCA_014673585.1 Semibalanus balanoides
AAGTTGACGGTGTCAAACTTTTGACGGCCGTCACAAATTTTGTATAGGCTAGTGCACAATGCACATATTAAGAACACCTCAATGTAAGAACCAATAAGTGAAAACAAAAATGTTTTCAAGAACATCTAGATGGGCAAGATTGGGAAGAGCCGAGTTATATTCGTTTTTCCTAAACCATATCGCGAGTTTCGGGCGGCGCGCGATGTCCCGGGCGACCTAACGCACCCGGTGCTGAACCGGCGTGGTGGCGCGGAGGGACATACATCGACACATCGCATCATGTGTTGACAGTTACCCTCCCTCCCCCAGAAACGAGCAAACATCTTATCAGTTTGCTCTTATCTTTCCCCCGCACCGCCACGCACGGTCCAGTACCAGGTGTATCGGGTCGACTGGAACGTCGCGCACCACCAGAAACGCACGATATGGGTTAACAAACCCGAACATAACTCGGCTCTTCCCAATGTTGCCTATCTAGATGTTCTTGAAACATTGTATTTACACTGATAGGTTCTTACTTTAAGATGTTCTTCATATGTGCAGCCTATGCACGTTTTGACAGCCGGTAAAAGTTTGACGCAGTCAAATTAGTTGTCTTTTGATATGCATCAATTAATTGCTCTACCGAGGTGATATATGTATCAAATGGCATAAGATAAATAAGGCGTGATATTAAAAGAGTGTTTCGTAGATACTGAAACCATCCATATTTATCTCAATATCATCATTTTCGGCCGAGATACCGGCAATCAAACTTAAGTGTTTTCCTATATCGCCACGATGCAAAAATAGACGACCCGGCAGCGCAATACTTCGTGCTTAAAGCTGGAGCTTCATGACAGCTTAAAACCAGCATCATCCTTAAACTCCAATGTTTCGAAGCATTCTTTTTTTCCAAATATGTTGGTTTTAAAAGGAATATTCGAAAAGATATACGGTATTTCCTAGATTGCATCCGATAGTGTCCATCTGGCGGCCGGAGCTTAGAACTCACTTGGTTATTGGGAGGCGCGGCGTAAGAAGAGTGCACGGCTGGAACGGCACTTATTCGATTAGAAACTGAGAAAACTAAAAAATACATCTAACTTTTAATCCACGAATGGAAGCGGGGCAGCATGAGAGCAAATTGGATTTTTGAAAACACGTGTAAAAAAGCACGCTATTGTATAGTACCGCAGGATTGGACCATGTCACAGCAGCCTTAGCAAAGCCACACACCAGAGATAGCATCTATCTAAGAAAAACACCCAGTGCGGTTGTTATTGAGGGCGTAAATACAAAGAGACCACGGTCAGATGATGATGATTGGGGTTTAAGGGCGGGCCGACAACAAAGGTCACATGCCGCCCAACGGTCAGACCCAAAGCTGATACCATCATATCGGCCATGATCGTCCTGACAAAACATCGTCAGGCGCACCGGCAAAACGTCAGAGAACAGCTGTGTGACGAACAGCTGTTGGCAGAGTCACTGAACAGGTGCAGCAGGGGCGCCACTGCACGCACGCACGCACACACACACACATTCCTGACACACTCGGAGGCCGACACACTGATCCCTGCACCTGCTCCGTACCTGCAGCGATGTTGGGCAGCATGGCGTTCCTCTCCGGGTCGGCCAGTACCGCCCACGGCTCGTAGAAGCGGGCCATGCCCTCACGGTCCCCGATCAGCGCGTGCAGATACCTGCAGCGTCACACGACGTGCACCGGTCACGCCAAATAGTCAGCGCATACCAGTCATATATCAAGTACAGACGTGCCCAAATCTCCCTTTCCAGGTAACTAAACACGATTGTCACTCACAAACAATACAAGCGACTGCGTACATAAAACGTTGGTATCTGTGAATTTGAACCCAGAATCTATAAATTAAAGGACAGACTCCGTGCTCTGACCAGTTTCTAGCACAGGCGCGCTGTCGTTATCGGTAGGGTCATGCGTGAATCGGGTGGATGTTCTAAAGGTGTGAACTTTGGTTGTTATTTGGGCTTTATCGACGGTGTGACTGTATATTCGTATATTCGTATAATCACGGTCGTGGGGTTGTCCACTAAAGTAGTGGCTATTAAGCCCCGAGTCAAAATGGGAAACACAAGGGGAGGGGAATACTGACACTCACAATCGCTATGAAACACATCATATGACACACAACCATACATTCGATGCACTGGCATGCCCAGAGCAGTCACGCGGCAGTCGGCCTCCCAGCCGCAGCGGCTAAAAGTTCGCGTTTTATTTAGTGATCGGCCGAAGCTCCGCGTTACCAGCTCCGCGAGTCCAGCCGGTATACTATTGTAGTTATTGATCGCCGGGGGAGGTGGTGAATTTTATCCACTCGAGACTGCACTGATCACTATGGGCTGCAGTTGCCAGCCTGCCGTGTAGAATGCCCTCCGAATGTCATAGATACTGATTCGTATACGTACCGTTCGAGTGAGCTTTCGTTGAGAGCTGATCGGAGCCAAGCGCGGCCGCGGCCGGCGTCTGAGCTGATGTTGATCAGCAGCAGGTAACGCTCGTACTCGTGCCGCGTCAGGTGGAGACGCGCATAGTGCCACATCACTGAGAAACATATTGTTACGTCACTGTTACAGAAGTATAGTGCCACATCACTGCAACATAGTGTCACATCACTGCAACATAGTGTTACGTCACTGCAACATAGTGTTACGTCACTGCAACATAGTGCCACATCATTGCAACATAGTGTTACGTCACTGCAACATAGTGTCACATCACTGCAACACAGTGTTACGTCACTGCAACATAGTGTTACGTCACTGCAACATAGTGTTACGTCACTGCAACATAGTGTTACGTCACTGTTACAGACGCATAGTGCCGCATCACTGCAACAGGCGTAACTCACTGCAAGAGGCATACAGAAAACGCTTTGGAAGAAATATTGTTCTAACTGAACATTTGTCAAACTTCTAAAAGGACTTATTCACATGCCATGGAAGCAGGACACGGAAACAGGGCTGCCAACTGAGGTGCGTACCTGGCGGCTCGGGCGGCGGGCCGCTGAGGTTGATGTTGAGGTTCTGAGCGATCGCGTCACGCACCTGCCTGTGGGAGAACAACAATGACATCAGCACATCCTGCTTTACGTGTAGCAAGAGATGAACAAAGCAACAGCGTCTCAGCTAGACTCTCAGCTCACAGAAGTATCCTGGCACAAAAATACTACAATCTGAACTTCTTTATAAAGCAAATCCAAAGTTTTCGTTCAGATGATTGTTTGTGATCAGAGCTTATCAGAGCACTTCGCTGCACAGAGGCTGTTGCGTGCACCCTAACATTGAAGGCCACTATCGTCCGATCGCGCAATTTCCGATCACCGGTACAATTCCAAATGAGAAGCTCGCGCTCCAAAACCTGGCACGGTCCTGTGTGCCCACTAGCGTTATATGACCGTGTCCGCTGCCAACTGAAAGCCATCCCAGTCATACCCAGCCTAGTGGTGCTGTGGGTTTGTCTGCGGTATACCTGAACGGCGTGTTGTTCGTCTCGGGCTGTTTGAGGCCGTGCTGCAGCACAGCCTCCAGCTGCTGGCAGAGGCAGCTGACGCGCGGGTCCATGTCGGTGGCCAGCTCCCGCTTACCGCCGAACCTGGCCGCGAGGGGGCGCAGAGGTCACACATCACCCCAGAGGTCAGCAGCTTCACCACTGAATGGTGTCAATGGTCAACTCACTACAGTGTGGGCCTGTTCCCGTCGCACCTCTAACCTCCGCCAAATTGCTCCGACTTGCTCCAGTCCTATCCTTTTACACAGACAGAACAAGTGCAAGTTAGAGCCACTTCGAGGAGGTTATAAGAAGGCCAGAATATAAAAGAGAAATCCTCTTTTATATTTTGAAGCTAAAGGATTGAACATGTAATTGAATATAATATCCTGCTAATCACAATGCTGTTCATACAAGTACTTCGTCATATAATCAAAGTACTGGAGCCTGGAGGTCAAAATTTTAGGTCAAAGATGAACCAATGCCTAGCCCAAGCAAAAACTTGCAAGAATATTAATCCACTAGCCTAAGACAGTGATCCAACCAGCATTGTTACTTGAATTGTTATTGTTCATTCAAGTTGGGTTAAATGCTACTAAAATATGGGTTTCAATTGTAAGTGTATTATTCTTAGTTTTGCTTTGCTAGTTGAATGGCCTTATGTTATTGTGAGTTGTCACAAACCTTATCTGTATTATTCTAACCTTACCCAATCTAATCTAAAGGTGTGATAAGTAAGGAACCAACGTTGGTATGTATTCACCAGTTAATTTTGCAGGTCCATGAGGCATGAACTGAGGTGTAAGTGGAACGATCCTGTAACCGTCTGTCACATAGGAAGATGACAAGTGGGGTGTATCATACTACAAATGACTGTTGTCAGATGGTGTGCATTACTATATAAATAAGGTGTCATATCAAGCAAAGAATGGTTGCAAATGTCAATAAACTAACATAACAATGGTGATAACCAGAATTTGAGGAATGAAGAGCATGTAACTGTATTGAGGCACCAAAACACATCACCCCATGCTCCCTCAGTGATACATGACTGAGTTGGAGGAAGGCATCATTTACCTGTCTCTGTCAAATGCAGCTTCGCATTTATTCACATGCAACTGATGCTCATGCACAGCAACAGCACAAAATACTGGTATTTTGACATGAGTGGCAATCAGACATCCAATTGCTGAATGTTGTTACTGTCCAATAGGTACCTTCCTAGTTCCCATCCTTTCATGCAGATATCACAGCCTAAGTACTAGCAGACAACCACACCTTAGTTATTAGTTGATCCCTATAATATACACTAGCCATGCATATCAGCATCATCTACAGTCTACACCACTTGCATGAAAAGTCTGTTATATCAATATGCCAGAGATTTAACTTTTAACCTACAACCCTTTGTTGCATTACAATCACCTCTACCCAAGGTTACTGATACCTACCCTTATGGCATCTTGTTAAAAATACATTTATCTAATATTCACTTAGGGCAGATGTTATAACAGGCTTTCCATGTCATTCATATTGGTTTCAGTATTGGTGTTGCATTGTTGCTTTAGGATAGGTATGTGGGGTTAACAACCAAAACACAGACACATCCAAATGCTGGACTGTTCATGCTATCAACATTATTTAGTGCAAATCCAAAGGTATAATCTACACTACCAATATCATGCAAATTCAGGTGTTTAGACATGTCCAACATTACAGTTATTTGCCCTATCTATGACACTAACAGCATGTACCATCCATGTATAGGAAGGGTCTAGAGCAGCTTTGGAATTCTGGCTGCTTTCTGGTCTGGTATTTTACTTGTTACCCCTGTTTCGACCTCAGCCTTTTGGGCTCAGGTCACGCTGCCGCCATGTTAACAGGCTGAGGTTCACACTTTGTGCTATTATAGTTATATTCTGGTTACATACTTGTTACTTGGATTTATGTATTATAATTTATAATCTAGGCATATTCTGGAGTCTAGAATATAACTCAGTTGTACACAAAGTTTACACCTCCACTGGGGAATGCAGCAGCGTTATGACCCGGGCGTTAGCTGGACCCAAAAGGCTGAGGTTGAAGCAGGGTAACTCACTGAAGAGAGCAAAATACCAGACCAGAAAGCAGCCAGAGTTCAAACGCTGGTCAGTCTGTCTAGAGCTTAGCCTTACATTAACATTCAACAATAACCCACCTGATTTGGCATTGCTTAACAGCATCCAATAATCTTGAAAGTAGATTCTGTCTTTCTTCAGCCTTGTATTCCATGACTTTAACTTCCTGATAATTATATTGTTCTGATAAAATTCGAAGTGAAAGAGCGCAAGATAAAAAATATTCGCAGGTTGAAACGCTCACAGAAAATTGCGCTATCACTTCACCAGGCCTCAGAATCAAAGAACCGTTGAGGGAGGCGGGCGGAAGATAACGAAGGACAAGGAAACCTTGAAATTAACGCTGTTTCATCCTGACACCACAGATATTTATATTCCCCAAACATTCCCGGCCTTGAATAATACTGGCGAAGAAGAGAGGCCGTTTCACACAGTAATTATTTGGCAGTTCTCGTCATGCTGTTGTCAGAAAACATTAGCCTCAATCACACAGCCCAGAGAAGCCCAGAAAGGTGTATTAAACTTGAAATAAATGATTATACATGTTTATAAACTTGTAAGTCCTAAAAAATATACATAAAAGATAACTATTATTAACATTAACATCTTTCATTAAAAAACATATCCATCAAACACCTGAGTTTCGAAGGGAAATCGCCAAAATCTTTCGCTCAGACCTTGGCTAAAGTAGGCGACAAAGCCCAACAAAACGGAACTCGACGGACAACCCATTGACACATCTTGGACAGAACCGACACAACATTCACGACGCATTTACATACGAGCCGTAACTAAAGGTCCGATCACACTGAACACTCAGCATCTCAACCGGGCAGCAAAGTGAGGGTGGCGCACGCCCACCCTTTGCGTTTCCCTATAGAGTTCAGTGCCCTATGGTTATGGTTTCTGTCCCAGGATTGTCGTCACTGGACCTTCCTCCGAGAACTTCCTTAGACTCTCTTGAGTCTGTAGACCAGGAGCCTCGCCACCGCGGGCCAGGGGGACCGCCCCCAGGTATGACCTATCATATCTACCAGGTTCGCTCCGACCGGAGTCTGCCCCCCAGATTCGCAGAATATAAACATTAGGCCTGGGGCGGTTCCAGAGGGGGGCTGCAGAGGGGCGCGGCCTCCCCCAGGCACCCGGGTCGCGGGGTCGGGCCGGACTTTGGCCTCCCCCAAACCTCCCCGGCTTTGGGAGGCCAAAGCACGGCTCGACCCCGCGATCCGGGCGCCTGGGGGGGCAGTGGCGGCGGATTTGATTTTGACATGGGGGAGGGGGGGGGGCAAGCACTGGCGGATCTAGACTCTCCGTGGGGACGAGTTCTTTTTGTGGCAACAAAGTCCCAATTTTTCTCCTCGGATCTGGGCCGTTCGCCTTATTTTGCTGTTTGAGCTTTACAAATCCCTTTTTGGGACAAAAAAACACTTTTTCTTGATTTTTTTTCTCGTGAAAAAATCGAACTGAAAGCAAAAACATATTTTTCGGAAGAAAAAAAACACGAAACGCGATATTTCGTAGCATATACTCATATCAGTAGTAATGCAAACATTTATCTCATACCAACTCGCAGGGGCGTCACCCGATAGTTCTTGAGTCGGGGGTCTGCGGAAGTGCATGGACGAAAAAAAGTGTCTTTTTTTTGGCGTGTAGATTTTTAAGCCTTTGCAACATATTTGATGCGGATTTCCATGGTATAGTAGGTAAATTAGTTATTTAGCGTTGCACTCGATTTTTTTCGGGTTTGCCTGATAAAACCTAGAAATATAGGCGTTGGGCCTCGTAGCTAGGATAGATACTAAAAATGCAAATCATTCAATTCAGTGTTATGTCAAACCGAAAACGATGACAATGCATGGCTTCGTTGTGATGATGCCTGATGGCCACCGACGTGACGCCGCCAAGCAGCGTGATAATTATGATTTTAGGTATTGGAAAACGACATTTTCAAATTTAAACCAGACCGTAAATGGAGCCAAGCCTCAGGTAACCCTTTTCCTGGTTGCACGACGCACGTTCGGTATGATGAAAAATATTAAAATGAAGATAGCTTTTTAAGAACACTGAAGCTACCAGCCTCGGCCTGTAAATTAAGATGAGCGGTGGCAGTCAGCACTCAATAGTATACATAGGTATATGATAATAATAACTGTACCAATACCTACTTCCCTTAAAACAAGTTCCCACGGTCGTAACAACGACAGCATAATCACCAGCGCGCTTCAACCTAATTGGGGGTCGCTAATCGGAACATTTCCCATACATCTGTACGAAACTGTAACAAACAAAGTTGACGATGGTGTAAATGGTTTGAGAGCAGCAAGAATGAGACAGAAATACTTTTTCCGAACATAAATGGTCCCTGTGGATCTCGAGGAGCCTGGTGGGAGATGACTTGGGGAGATGGTCGTGGCTCTGGTTCTCCCCGAGTCCCACTCATTAATCTTCGGTCCAGAAAGCCTGTTGCAGCACGCTGGAGCAGCCTTTGCGGGTTTCGATGTGGCATTCCGGCGTCCGCGTCATTTCCGATTGCGTCCGCCTTTTTCGGGAACTCGGCAGTCAGCTAGCTAACATTAACATCAAGGAGAGCCTTAGTCAGACACTTTATTGAAACTTATTAATTTATTTATCAATTTTCCTAAATTTTTATAAAGCAAATTGACGGAAAAATTGTGTCAGCCTGGCGATAGCGGCGCGATTTTTTAAAACAGTTGTTTTGACTGTGATAGCAGGATTTTGACTGCTGTATAAGACTATTTGACGATAAATTGATTATCTTTCCCCTCACAAAGTTGTTCACATTTCCCAGTGTTTCTCCTAAATCATTGTTTTTCACGTTCGCAGGGAACGCGCGGTGGGGGGCTTAGGCTTTGTGTTGGAATGTCCCCTCCCCAGATTCCCCTGCCGGGGGGCATTTGCCCCTTGAATGTCTCCCCTGATCCGCCAGTGGCAAGACGCACGATTTTAAATCATATTACTTGTTAGTAAGGTGCGACTTTCAGAAGGGGGCAAAGCCAGATCCATGGTAAGGCCCTCCCCAAAAAAATACCACTAAACTTTTGAGAAAAAAACTATACGGCATTTCGAACACTTATTTGTTTGAGTGCCGCCTTGTAACTGCTACTTTTTTATTGATTAACTGGATTGACGCAGAACCCTTAGAGGGCCTCTGAATCAGGCACCCCGTGTCCTCCCGTTACCCCCATACCTTTCTTTAGGACATTTGAGACATAATTTAACTTTTTCTTTATTGCAAGAATTCGGTATGCTGTATTCTCTGCCCAAGATTACTTTTACTATATTTCTGCCCACTTCAGGACCATTACGGTCTTCATTTAACCCTCCAGTGGCGATCTATGGTTGAGGCAAAAATGGCAATTGCCTCCCTCCAAACGTCCGAAAAGCGGCAAAAATGACACATTCAATGATATAAAGTTGAATCTATATGCACACCCTTTTGCGAAAGGGAAAGTTTGGTTTAATCAGCTAAACCAAATGCCATAATGCAAATCGAAATACCGATTCGGTTCTCAGAATTGTAAGTGACACTTAAAGCAATTCCGTTCCCCCTAACTTCCGATTTCTGTGATCCGCTGCTAGACCACGGGTTCCGTGGTTCTTGCTGCCAGACATATCGCCTGCACCACATGTGCAGAATTTTTGTCCACTTCTTAGACCGAACCACGGTGGTAGTCCATAATCCTCATATTCAGGAGCGAGACATTAGTATGTACATAAAACATAAACAGTCAGTGCAACAACATATGTATATTGCATTTGATATATCCTTTTTGACTACGGAAGATGGGGGCAAAAAGATTGTTTTGCCCCCGCTCGATTTTGCCAGCGGGGGCGGCTTCCCCCGCTGCCCCCCCGAATCCGCCGCCCCTGTGGGAGGCCGCGCCCCTCTGCAGCCCCCCCTCTGGATCCGCCAGTGCATTAGGCCCAAGTGACTGCACCCCAACCCCTAGCTGCTCCCCACTCAAATTTTGGTGGCGACGCCCCTGCTCTAGACTCCCTATACTCTTTCATCCCTAAATTCATTCGTCCCCGGGACCCCTGATTCTCGTCCCTCTATAAATGGGGCCCAATTTGACTTATTGATCACATATTTAGGGTAGGACACACCAAGGTCCAGGGGCGGACCAGAGTTTGGGGGGCCCACTGGCCACTATTGTCACGTGGTGGCTAAAGAACCCTGGATCCGACACTGGGACTCTCGGCTCTAAACTCTCGTCCCCGTACCCTCGTCTCTAGACCCTCCTCTCCAGACCCTTATCTCAAGACTCGTTCCTATAACTCGTCCCTAGACTCTCATCCCTAGACCTCGTTCCTAGACCTCGTCCCTAGAACCCGTCCCTAGACTTCGTCCAAAGACCTCGTTCCTAGACCTCGTCCATAGGCCCTCGTCCATAGGCCCTCACCCATAGGCCCTCACTCATAGGCCCTCAGCCCCTCGCACATAGATCCTCATTTCTTGACCTTCATCCCTAGCACTCATCTATGGATCCTCGTCCCATGGTCTTCAGCATCTGGCCCTCGTCCCTGGACCCTCATCCCTGGACCCTCGTCCATATGCCCTCAACCCTAGACCATCATCCCTTGGCCCTTATCTCAGACCCTTATATACGGATCCGATCGTCCCTAGGCCCTCATCCCTGGACCCCATCGTCCCTAGACTAGGCCCACATCCCTCGATCCTCGTTTTTAGACCATCACCCGGGGGCTGTTGTCTCTCAACCATCGTCTATTCATAGATTATTGTCCCAGTCCCTAGAGGCCGCCGTCGCTGGGCCCATCTCCTCGGGAGATGGGCCCAATATTTTTCGTGATTAATATTTTTCGAGGCATCTTGACGATATAAATGCGATAGTGATAACAATTTTGCTCTATATTCAACCGATCAAAGGACAGAGAGAAGTGTTTCACGAAAACATTTTTTTAAAGAAAATGCCGTCGTGGCCTTTGGTGCAATCTACGGCCTTTACTATTGGCAGCTAAATTATGATGACACCGTCGATTTTATTTTTTCAATACCTGTCGAATTTCGATTACTTGTTTACCTATGTTTGATCCTAGCTATCACAGTTCTGAAAATATTTTGGGGTTTCTGGGGCGAAGTTTTGCACTGGGAAAAATGTTACCATTAACCCGCCATTGGCTGGGGGGGGGGCGAAAATGCCCCCCCCCCCTCAGGGATTTTCACAATAGCTCACAAACCAACAGTGCTATC
>VOPJ01009483.1:0-13153 GCA_014673585.1 Semibalanus balanoides
ATGATAGAAACTGTGAAGTTATACAGACTTGGAAAGAAACAAGAAGCGTCAAACAAGCCAGGAGAATCCATTTATGCTTCTAGGGACCAAAAACCAAGACTCCTGATGGTTAAACTGAAAAGGAAAGAAGAAGTGGAGCAGCTACTAAGATTAAGATGGACTCTAAAAATAGATGCAGGATTCCCTAACTATATTTGACTCTGATATCCCACCAGAAGAAAGGGAAACCCAACGTAAATGGAGAGGAAGAGCTAAAAAATAAAGGAATCCGAGTTTCGCATCGTATATTCGGGACAAGTGGTGCCGAAAAAGTGACCATGGTACAGAGGTAACACTGCCACCAGGCTGACCCGCGAACAAACACGATGGCAGAAGGAAGTTGACGGTAATTGTACATCCTAGTGATAACTGACTTAAAGAAGATAAAGAATAATAAGCATAGGCAGATTTGAAGCTAGTTTTTTCCGTAGGCTTCCTTAAACTTATATTTATTGGCTTGGACTTATATTTTGACTTGCTATGCTTATTTATCTTTATTTCTTTAACGTCAGTATCACTAGGATGTACATTACCGTCAACTTCCTTCTTGCCATCGTCGTTTGTTCGCGGGTCAGCCTGGTGCAGTGTTACCTCTGGTACATGGTCACTTTTTCGGCACCACTTGTCCTCGAAATATACGATGCGACTCGGTTCCTTTATTTTTTAGCTCTTCTCTCAGTTTACGTTGGGTTTCCCTTTCTTCTGGTGGAATATCACGAGTCAATATATGTGGGGAATCCTGCATCTTTTAGAGTCCATCTTAATCTTAAGTAGCTGCTCACTTCTCTTTCCTTTTCAGTTAACCATCAGGAAAGTCCTTGTTTTTGGTCCCTAAGAAGCATAAATGGATTCTCCTGGCTGTGTTTGAACGCTTCTTGTTTCTTTCGCAAGTCTGTATATACTTCACAGTTTCTATCATCTTTCCTTCTCCAAGTAGTGCGTACACAATATTGTCAAAGCTATCTACATCATACTTCTTCCGTATTTCTACGTCATCAGATGATGTGCTTTCTGGTATATTGTGTAGCAGAATATTTACTTCTCTTGCCTCTTGATCTTCTCTTTTCTCGGAACTTTGTTTTATCTCCAAAGTGCTTTTTCGAATTTCTGAGGTAAACTTCGGCATTGATTTTACCACTTCAGCACATGAATTCTTCACGATATCTGCATATGAAGTTTGCTTCTCTGCTTGGTTTAGGACAGTTTTTTCCACCTGCTTCTGATGTTCAACAATCGCTCGTTCTAGTTGTCTCTGCTCTTTTTTTATCATCTCGGTCACAGTCTTATGACCATCACATAATTCTCTCGTCAGCAGAGCCTGTTCATTCAGAGACCGTTTCAAGTCAGCTACATCTCCTTTGGTGGCCTGAACCTCAGTGTTTGAGCTCTTACACATAGGACATAGCCAGCACAGCATGTCGAACATTGCCAGTGCATCATGGGCAGCCTTAGGTATGTTTTTACAAGTATTATGAAACAAAACATTACATTTGGCACACGTAACAGTGTCAACTTCATCATCCTGTACTGGTTTTTCACAGGCTGGACTCCCACAGACTTTCTTCTTGTCACCTGGTTGACTTTCTGAGGTTTGTCTGTTCCCATTAGTAAGACCAGTTTTATTCCTCTTTTTAACTGTTCCCGAACGGCCACGACGACTGGAACTCGATTGGCTGTGATTGCAGCCAAGGATTGAAGAGTGAATCCGGAAAAGCTTGGGCTGGCTTTCTGTTTCCCTCTAGGTGGGGAGAATGATGCCATTCTTGGAGCGAAATTCTTTATCTAGTTCTTCTTTAGATATATAACTACAGATTATTATCAGAATTAAAAACAAAAGTATTCCGACGTCCAAAAAGTATTTGTTTTATGCAATTTTATGTTAATCCCTGTTGGGAGCAATGCAGCCAATGCGCCACTTTTGTATCAGTTTTTATTTATGCAAATACAAACTAAATTACACTGTTTTACGACAAAAATTATGCAACAGATGGTTGCTAAGCTGAAACAAGATTCCATATGATAACTTTCCTATTCCTGTAATTCAATATTTAACTATTAAACCTTAATTCTTTACAGGAGCCAATCCTGTGAGGCTAACAACTTGGTTGCTAGGCAACCAATCCTTTAACAAGGCAGGAAAACGTACGTTGCGTACGTGCGTACGTTATTCGTAGTTATACTCCAGACTACTGAACCAGTCGCTGTACTGGATATACGTTATTCGTAGTTATACTCTCCAGACTACTGAACCAGTCNTCTCCTTTGGTGGCCTGAACCTCAGTGTTTGAGCTCTTACACATAGGACATAGCCAGCACAGCATGTCAAACATTGCCAGTGCATCATGGGCAGCCTTAGGTATGTTTTGACAAGTATTATGAAACAAACATTACATTTGGAACTTAACAGGGCACTTCATCATCCTGTACTGGTTTTCACAGCTGGAACTCCCACAGATTTCTTCTTGTCACCTGGTTGACTATCTAGAGGTTTGTCTGTTCCCATAGTAGCCAGTTTATTCCTTCTTTTTACTGTTCCCGAACGGCCACGGCGACTGGATTTCGGATTTGGCTGTGATTGAGCCAAGGATTGAGCAGTGAATCCGGAAAAGCTTGGGCTGGCTTTCTGTTTTCCTCTAGGTGGGGAGAATGATGCCATTCTTGGAGCGAAATTCCTTTTCTAGTTCTTCTTTAGATATAGAACTACAGATTATTATCAGAATTATAATCAAAAGTATCTACTTTATGCAATCTTAGTTAAATCCTGTTGGGAGGCAACGCACCAATCGCCCCACTTTGTTATCAGTTTGTATTTATGCAAATAAAACTAAGTTACACTGTTTACGCAAAATATCGCAACAGATGCTGCTAAAGCATGGAAACAAGAGTCATTATGATGACTTCCCTAATTCCTGTAATTCAATATTTAAACTATTAAACCTTAATTCTTAACAGGAAGCCAATCCTGCGAAGTTAACCCCTTAAAGGCGCCTCTCCCTTAAAGTAAATTACGTTTAACTTCGTACTCACCACAATGAGAAGACTTCTCAAAATACTTATTTGCTCTTTTAAACATTCCATCTCCTTCCTCTTCTTCTAACAGCTGGTTAAGTAATTTTTCGATATCTGAAAGAAACAGGCACACATCTTAGAGACAAATAAATGGTGGTCTATTTGTATAAGTGATGGTGTGCGGGGAGTCTGATCATGTCGGATACATGCCCGGACGCCATAAATCTCTGAGGCAGGAATATCTCAAGTGAAAGATGATCGTCCATGGTATTCTGCATATTCTTTGGGGACAGCAACACAATTTTGAAGCAATAAAATGTTCCATCAGTGGCCAATAGAAAAATGCACCTGAAAAACATGTGGTGTTCAGCATTCCATATAACCCCCATATTCAGGCGGCTGGAGGTGAAAACTCTGAGTCAACCTTACTATTGTTAACAAGCTATTTATCAAAAGCTGATCGATACGAGGATGGCTCAAGAGGGTCAGTAGGATATGAGCACCAAAGAGGACTCAAGAGGGTCTATAGGTAAGGTTAGTTTTGTTTTGTTTGTAACCTCAGACAAGTTATCACGTTTAGAGCTGATTGCTATGATCGATAGTAAAAAATACTATCAGTGACGTCATCAAGCCAGCTGTACCGCCCGCCCCTCATTCAGGCCTGTCACACTACCTATAATATGGTGTATAAAAGTGTGACGCCTGCAGCTCCAGTATTACCCATTACAGGTAATACAATCTCTTCTCTGTAAGGCAGTCTAACATAATGTTAATTCCTGCCAGAATGAGGGGGTGGGTAAGCACCCCCAAGCACAAGATGAATAGGTGACCAGATGGAAGGTACGCCAATCCCCATGTTACACCCAAATATGCCCTCTCTATCACAATTCCAACCTCCCAATCGTCAATCCCCATTTGTGTTTGTGCTAGGGTACTTTAAGGGCAACCAAATTGAACAATGACATAGCTACATATGCAAAACGTTCGTTGAGAAAAATGTAATCAACCAAAACAGAAAGAGAAGAATATTAATTAGTCCCTACCATAAAATCCAATAATATTATTTCCCATAACTACTCCCTTCTCTCTTAGCATACTAGCAAAAAACTTGATTTATTGGCGAAGCAAGAAGAAGCGTTTTATCCACCGTATGCTTGAGTTGGTGACGTCCCACAGCGGCTCCAACATTAGAGTAGAGCTTGACATAATCGCTAATCCTAAGAGATAGGGAAAGATTTATTTTGAACACTCCGGCTTGTGGAATGCTGCTTAGTTTTGTGTCGACCATACCCAAATATCCATCGGTTAAGTAAACTGAGATGCAGTATTTTCATTTTGTTCACTTTTCTGGCTGCATAATGTGAAGGAGCTATCAGGAAAACCCGCAAAAAACTTGCTTCTAGCTACATAAATAAAATAAGCGTAGTACAATGGCACAAAGATACTCACCCTAGCGAGCCATAAAAAATTCAAAAACAAAGAATGAAGCAGAAAGAACCCGTTTATACAAAATTGATAGTCAAAAATGAAACAATGCAAGTATCAACGTAGACACCCGTCTTGTGAGAATAAAAACAAACTATTAACACAGGTATCAGTTGGATATAATTTAGTAGCCCAGAAGTTAGGCCCATCCTCATACCTAGTAAGTTTTGAAATGGCATAATATAACATTGAAAGAAGAGTAGAAGAATTCAAAAAAGGAAAAAAACTCGTATACTATTATGTTCGAAGACTAATCCTAGTGAATCTTCTCTTAGCACCAAAACATGACAGCAGATGGGCATACTTCACAATGTTGATCCATGCACTGACCAGCTCCCATCTCCACATAAGCGGAGCCCGATGGGAAGCCTCGATAGGCCGTTGACCACCGTCTACAAACAGCTTGAAAGCGGTGTTCTCGCGTAGTACGGTTTTACCGCCAGTGGGCAGTCGCCAGCCGCACGCTAAATTAACGTTTTAAAGCATGTTCTAGGTCTCAGATAAAACAATTTAAGTTACCAGCATGATCAGAAAAAGATACTCTTTCTCTGACGCATAAAATTTACAATATTTCGGTGACCTGCATATACTCCATTCCTTGGAAATTTTGCGCCCATGACCAGATCACAATCCCTTCCCGTTCATATTACCCTATTACGAATTACCTTGTGACGAATCCCCCTCCCATACGCAATGCACTCCCATTAATACTGCCCTGATACGAATCGCCCTATGACGAATTACCCTTCCGTTCACAATGTCCTCTAGTTCATATTGCCCTATTACGAATCGCCCTATGACGAATTACCCTCCCGTTCATATTATCCATTTACGAATCGACCTATGACGAATTGCCCTCTCATTCACAATGCTCTCCAATTCATATCGCCCTCCTGTTGCATTCCCCTCCTGGTCGTTGTTCATACTAGCCTTCCTAAGATCGGTTTATCACAACACCTCACACCCTGATCTAGGAGTACTGATCGACTCGAGCTTGAAATTCGATCAACACATTGAGAATACAGCGTATAAAGCGGGCGGCTTAGCACAGAACATCCTAAGGTCTACTGTGTGTCGTACCCCCGACTATATGTCAATATTTAGCTCGCACATCCGCCCTACCTTAGAGTATTGCTCGTGCGATTGGTCCACTGAGTATGTCGGCGACCTACGCGTCCTCTTCAGAGACGATGGACTAAGCAAATCCTGAGTATGGCGAACCAGGGTTATGGGAAACGCTTACATCACCTTAAAGGGAGTGTGCCTACTCTTTTGAAATGTCAAATATATTTTTATTACGGTAAGAAGCCAATGTTTTTGGATTATTGTTTACGATGAAAGAATTCACGATCTGCGAGGCCCTTCAGTTTGATTATTTACTTATATCATCTGATTTGCAGTAATTAGCTAATTGGTTATCAAAAAACTCCATAAAACAATCGTCACTTAATACAAGTACAGCCCGAATAAGCGAAATTTACCTATAATGGACCACTAAGAAGACGATAAACAACCTATGGAGCAATGTATGGTTTGTTTACAGTGATCAAGGATCTGTTCGGCAACTGTTAACAGTGCCACGAGTTGTTTCTATTGGCCAGAGCTATACTAATGATATGCTAGCGGTGTTAATGAAAGAGCAATGTTCTTCTAGCTAGCGAAAAGCTCTCTGAAGCCAGACATAATTTATCCAAATACTAAGACCCAGCTAATAAGTGATTGGCGACTTTGAAATATCTCAGCAACTAAAGTGAGATCTGGGGAAATGAAAAGGCATATGGAGCTTACAGAATTTCAGAAGAAAAATCCACTGTTCGTACACAGGACTAGTGTCAACAACTTCACATGACCAATGTGAGTAGGCACACTCCCTTTAAGTACTTCTCTGTCAAGGGAAGGTTTCTTCGAGCCGATATTACCCAATGTTGGAAAATCTGTCATGACAAGTGCTTCATCGAACCAACGGATATTTTCACACTGGCTCCACAGTCATAAACTAGAGGTCACAGGTTCAGGATCAGTCACGTTCAGACTGAAACGATCACATCCAAAGCGCCCTATTCAAGGTCGACGAGCAAATGACCGTTTAGATCTTAAATATTTACCTTACGAGTTACAGCATTGGTAATATGGCGATACGCACCGTATATTGGATTTACGTCGAACAGGAAAAACAACACGAGACCGTACCAAGTATCAATTATGGCAACCCACACCGTAAGTAACATCTATACGTCACAAACACTAGCACCAAAAATCGACAGACAACTTAACCTCCCTAAATACCAAATTCTATTGTGTATCACGTCAGAGTGTTGCGTACGCAAGTTGGAAATTATAGAAACTCTTAATGAACAATATTCAACGGTCATTTTTACTTCACCGAACGCGTAAGTTCCCTACTTTGCTTACAAAATTCACAGCTCACTTACGTATACTCAAAAGGTGACGTAAGTCTCAAAGATGGTAGTTCTTCATCGGTTATTTAGCATCTGTTTCCTTGTAAATTAGATAGATGCTCTTTCTCTTTTTCTTAACACAAAATACTTATGGGTATGGGTGTTACGAGCGAGCGCTTCGCGCCCCACCAATCCGTCGCTATGCTTATACGTAAGAGTAGCTCCAATATGCCACCCAAAATACATGGCAAGCCCCCGGACCCGCGACCCCATCACGAGTGGACGACGCTTTGTACGAACTCCATACTCATTGTGCAAGCAGCACGTACCCGATGACAAGCGAGCATCTCTCGTTGCTAAGTGAGCCCCATTCAAACCCTACCTTCTGGGTCATTACGTTAACTAGTGCCGGATCATGTTGCGTTGCAACACCACTGGCCGACCTGGGCGCGGCCCAGTGAGGGTGTTTTATGAAAGTCAATTCTGTACGCAAAACACTCCGCAACGGCTGGGTGATGTGTTCGAACTTCCCCAACAAACCCACACCCACCACTGATGTATGGTTAGGGACCCCTGAGCCCGTCGCTTTTCACTAGTCAGGGTTGGCGGATGCCTCTGCACGTGCGCACGTTGCACACCCCTATTCTATATCTCAGAAGCGGAGATTGAAACCGAAGGTTTGAATGGAATGAGTCCTAATTAATTTGGCAGAACTGAGTCTGGTGTTTGAATTTTGGAGTGTTTAACATTGGAACTTGGGCACAGGCGCAGGGAGGCAAAGAGAGGAGGAGACAACGAGAGGGAAGTGGTACAGGAGAAGTCGAGACAGAGGGAGGGAGGGAGGAGGAGAGGGCAGGAAGGGAGGTGAAGGAAAAAAAGTGAGCCCAGAGGGAGGGAGAGTCGGAGCCAAGGCGCAGAGGAAACGAGCAGGGAGGGAGACAGGGGAGATGAAGGCCGACGACGAGAGAGTGCGAGAGGAGGGAGACAGAGAGGGAAGGGAGGGAAGGGGAAGGGAGAGGCCGAGGAGGGAAGAGAGGGAAGGGAGAGGAGGAAGAGAAGGATTTAGAGGAGAGGAGAGAGACAGAGGACAGAAGTTATTTACCCGATGTCAAATTAATTCTAGATCAAAAGAAAACGTGTATACGCATTAAACCGTGAATACCAGGGGTGCGGACGAGTACCCAAATTACGAAGAATAAACCACATGTCGGATTTCATTAAAAAGGTCATAACTCAAAAGAAAGTAACGAAAGCAATATTCATCTAAAAAATTTGGCACACATGTTCTTGTATATTTGCTACCAGGTTTACTTCAATGACTATTGCTTTAACCTTCGTTAACACGCTTGATTAGGCTGTTGGAAGGACGGCGACACTGGCCACACAATGGTTCTTCTTCTGCAAGTTTGCCATCCATTGCGTGGTCTTATCCTTGGGAGAGCTTATTTAGTGCTGTGGGGATGTTTGTTGACTTCCCTCTCACAAACGCCACAAGCAAAGTAATCGCAAGAGCTGCAGTCATGGGAGCTAGAGGGTCAGATGTCCTTCGTCCAGAGTTCCTTCAGGTTCTCTGTCAACCATGCCTACGTCTTTTTGGCGTTGTGGGCGGGTGCACGGTCCTGTTGGAACACGTTGTCAGTGTTCTTCGATGCCCTTCATCCATGGCTTGACAACCGTGTCCAATTCACAGATGGATTAATATATCATCGGCATTCACCCACAGGCTCTTTTAAAAGAAGAACTGGGACCCTCTCTGGAGATGAAACACCAAAACCATCAAACAGTGTTTGGCATTTTGTGGGCCATTTTGTCTGCAGAGAAACCAGCTTCAGGGTCCTCGCCAGCAGCTACTTGATAGCAAATAATTCTTACTTGATAGGAGATTTTTTTCCTTTGTGTTTGAACTCTGCAATTTGGTCCGGGCGATCCGAGCGCGAACCTGACGAACAATAGCTTTCCTTTTCTGCTCCTCCATTGTTGGCACTCAGCTATAAACGTAAAAAAAACACTCTGAAGGCACATTATGAGCAGTTCATGCGGTGTAATATCCTTGACCACGTTAATCAAGCATCTTTACATAAGCTAAAACGTGCTCTGAAAAGTTTCCTAATTTATCGTCCGCACCCTGTAATTCAGCCGGTGAATATGAACTGTTCGATCGGATGAGTTGTCAAGTTTCAGGCAACGAGTCCTGCTTAGCGTAGGGCAGTCAAAAATAAATCCATTTATGCACAAGTTTCGGGTTTAATTCATGAGAGAAAAAATGGTATAAAACAATGCGTTATCTGAAATAACGGGTAGCAAACATCTTACATATATCATATAAACTTCAATACATTTAGTGTAATGTTTTCATGTTACATGGTTTTGTATTGTCTTGTTAAAATTTTTTTTTCTCAGGCAGAAATAAGCGAAAGTCTGTCCTTTTTCACGGAGGACACTTACCGCAATATACTTAAGTAATTTTAAAGACCTGAATGTCGAAATAGCGTAATTTTCTCTCACCTGAATTCCCAAAATAGACTAACTTACAGAGTCCTAGTCGACTCCTGAAGTACAAAAATTATCCGCGGAGTTTCATATCTAGCCGAACAGCGTAGAGGTAATTGATGCTCAAAGCTTTGGCGACCTGAATACCCCAAATTTCTACTTACGACAAAAATATGCTTACTTCCACGCGAGTCACCTAAGGAAAATAGCGGGCCCAGGGAAAAGGTTGGGTTCAGGAAATGTACGAATAGCATTTCAACCCTAGGAACTCGCCTCATCCTGATCGTGTCGGTCCAGAAGAAGCAAAACTGCAAAAGCATATTTAAAAGTTTCAAGGGCAGATGCTACTGTAACGGGTGAGCACAAGTTTATATGAATTTATCCCCCACCATAAACCAAAACAAAAAGTGTATAACTATATCTGTCCTATGCATACTCCCCCTACGGATCACATCCACTCCGCCCCCGCCGAGAGAGATTACCAGCCAATGTATCCAAGATTCCATTTTGGCATGAGAGGGTGTCCCAGAGTTGGAAATTCTAGCCCAAAAAGACAACATGTGCGAGTGGAAAATTATGTAGAAAATGGTATGATATTGATTACTGTTTTGAATGTGAGAAGCAGTGGTTTTAATTGAAACCATGTATTTTTAGTTAATATTGATTTATACCAGAATCAATATCACGATTCATAATTTGGGAATGGGAAGTTCATTGCAAAAAAAAATGGAGAATGAGAGTGGAAAATTATTCACAGTTTGGGTGTCATCTCCCACCCAAATCGACAAATTTGGGGACATCTAACCCATGGGATAGATCACTAAAGATATTAGTATGTGCCCCTACCATCAGAGGTCAGAAGCGCCTCAGGAATCCCGTTTCCGTTGCCCGAATCCTGTTTCCATTGTATCCAAGTTTACCTGATGCCTCAACACTTTTGCTCCAGTCGATGACACTTTATATTTGTTTACTTATCTATTGTATTTTATCATTGCAAATAGTGTTTTCACACATGTATTTTGTTTGGTGTTAGGGAGAGACCGCTTCAGTCCATAAGAACTATTGCGCAGCCATGGGATGAAGGAGAAGGGGTAAAGTGGGTCAAAATGAACCGCTGACCGGGCAGCCCGCCATGGACAGGCCTCCCGCGCAGACGAAGCTGCGAAAGGTAGGGCCTACGCGCATGGGCGACGGCCACCACTCCCGGGGGACAGCTCGAGGGCCGTCACTTGCCCGGTGGCCAGCGGCCAACAGACCCGGGTAAACGACGGCGTGACAGAGGATGTAGGACCGGCAGTCGGGAGGATTACAAGGTGGATGTCACACATGTAGGTCCATTCTTTTCTATGAGCAGTCGCCCTTTTCCTGCGCTCCTAACAGAGATGGGCGCTAGGCGCGTCCTTTGTTCTAGGGTTCCCAATCCCCATCTATCACTTGTCAATGTCATATTCCTTTAACTTCCTCATGAGACAGGGAACCCAACCAGGTAAGTGAACACTGTGCCGAGTTCTGACTGCTGTCTACCATCAAGGCACTGCAGCATTCTCTGCCCTCTGGTGGCTATGGTTTGAAACTGATACCGATCTTAGGAAGGCTAGCATAAACTTATGACTAAGAGGGAAATGCAGCATGAGAGGAATATGATAGAGGGTAATATGAAGGGAAAGGCATTGTGAATGGGAGGGTAATTCGTCATCGGGTGATTCGTAATAAGGTAATATATCATAGAGACGTCATGCACTTAAATCTGCTGAAATTCAGTGGGTCTTTTTAAGCAACACATTTAACATTTCCCATGTTTACCCTTTGAATAGCATGCAGCGATGACAATTATATCTTTTGTAAATCACATGGGTTGGAAACAAACTTCATCATGTTCCTGTTAAAAACAACCCATCCCACAGCCGGTGTGGATAGGCCAGGGTACTTTGTTGCAAGCCCATACCACACGCCGGAAAGTAACGTGGACAGTTAAACCCACCTTCCAGCCTACTAACCAGAAGAAAAGCTGCTTGGGATAGATATAAAGCCTCAAGGACTATTATCAAAGAACTATTACAAATGGTGGAATATCAAAATTCCTTCAGATAATTTAAAATCCCTTCAGAATTATTATTAATCCCGTTTAAATTAATATTTGTATTTAGCCAATTATTGGGCTATTTTTATTTATGCCAATTATTGGGCTTGAATCAAGCATGATAATAAATGTTTTCTGTCATTACACATTTTGACAGAATGTTTAAGCATAAATATAACTATTTACAATTGTTGCACAACAGTAACAATGCAATTTATTTATTTTGGTATGTAGTGGTGAGCGGACTCATTAAGGTCATTGGCTGGAAGAAAACAAAACTTTGAACGATGATATTGTGCGACTGGGCAGTTGGATACAAATTTATAAAAACAGACTTCATATTGTAAACCAGATGCAAATGCTCTTTAAAGGAAATAGTTCACCTTCAACATGGGTTTTGAACTGAGATAGCAGTTTTGTAGCCTGCTATCTCAGTTCAAAACCCCTAGCTTCAAGTTTTCTGGACTGAAAAGGCTCTCCAGCCGAAAATATTTCACTTTTTGTCAAAGGAATGTGGGCCATCAACAAAGAATGTCAAGAATGTGGTCCATCGGGAAGCTATACAGTAATCTTACGCGACTACTCTCAAATCTGATTGGCTGAGCCATTTGATTCTTTTGTTTGACGTTGCAGAGTACGCATATAGTTTTGATAAAATCAATTATGTACGTCCTTCTGTCCTGAATCTGCGCGATGTATGCCTATTTTGGACAATATGAAAAGAAGTTGTATTTCAAAATATAATCAAATCGTTTTTGAAAAAAAACAATCCAAGATGAACTATTTCATTTAATGTACCAAATTTTCATTCAAGAGACAAGTGTCCTTTAAGAGGAACTTCAACTAAAAGTACAGGTGGCACTGTGGGTGGCATTACGAGCAAGCAGGGTTCCATTGACAGGAATGTTAACCTGACTCCTAGCTAGTAACAGCTGATGATTAACAATAAATTATAATAGATGACAAATGACAGCCCACTGCCCATTTAAGCATGGGGCAGGAAACAGGATGGCATCAAAAAAGGCTTTACAAGAATGGGAGACAAATCTTTAGGATAGAATGGCGTTTTCCTGTTGGTTTGAGTACAAGGTGCATGATCAGTCGAGTGAACTATGTTAATTTGGACCCAATTTTTTAATTTCCATTTTTGTAACATCATTTTTCAATAATTGATACTAATTCCAAAAAGGAATACGTTTGGTCCAAAAACGGATATGCTCGTTCCAAAAATGGGTACGGAAAACGACCTTCACGTCTAAAAGTGATCCACACGTTGATTTGGTGCGTCAACCCTTTGTGCCAATGAGTATGACATCATCAAATTCAGCACCCTCAACTTATTTAATTGACTGTGGCACAAGGAAATGTAAAGTGTCACTAAATTTTTATTTACATACTTCTATGATCACTAATCGTCCAAAAGGGCCGCCTTTTGGACAGTTTGCGATCGTAGAATGTAAATACAAATTTAATGACACCTTGCATTTACTTGTGACAGTCTATAAAATAAGACAAGGGTGCTGACTTTCATGACATCATTGGCACAATGCATTGACTCACCAATCAATACGTGGATCACTATTAATTGTGAATGTTATTTACCATACACATTTTTGGAATGAGCGTATCCATTTTTGGACCGAGCGTATCC
>VOPJ01009484.1:0-10856 GCA_014673585.1 Semibalanus balanoides
CGATACAAGCTAAACAGCTGTGAAGCGCCATCAAATCCGTCCATTACCCACCAAAAATGTATTAATATTGCCAAACATGAAGCTTTGAAAGACAGGTTTAATCAAATACGTCCGACCCCTCCAATCATAACACATGCCTTTCCTCAGCCGGCGCGGGTGGGTTCAACTCCCCAATATGGCGGCCGGCCGCAACCGCGCTCAGACACCCCTGTCCCTTCCAGTTATTATTCAGTTCAGTGATTCAGTTCAGTCGTCTGGCGGCGGGCGGGACGGCCAGTCGACAGACCGCCAAGGACGGAGAAGACCCACAGTCCCACCCCGCTGACCAGCAAGACACACCCAGCGGGCCGCCTCCAACCAGCGAGACACGCCGGGCGGGCCGCCTCGAACCAGCGAGACACACCCAACGGGCCGCCTCGAACCAGCGAGACACACCGGGCGGGCCGCCTCGAACAGCGAGACAACCGGGCGGGCCGCGTCGAACCAGGCGAGACACGCGGGCGGGCCGCCTCGAACCAGCGAGACACACGGGCGGGGCCGCCTCGAACCAGCGAGAACACACCGGGCGGGCCGCCCTCGAACCAGTCGCAGACAGCACGGGCCGGGCCGGCGTCGATACCAGCGAGACCACCGGGGCGGGCCGCCTCGAACAGCGAGACACTTACCGGCGGGCCGCCTCGAACCAGCGAGACCACGCCGGGCGGGCGCCGAACCAGCGAGACACATCCGGGCGGGCGCCTCGAACCAGCGAGACACACCGGGCGGCGCCGCCTGAACAGCAGAGACACACCGGGCGGGGCGCCTCGAACGCAACGAGACACACGCCGGGCGGGCCGCTGAACCAGCGAGACACACACGGGCGGGCCGCCTCGAACCAGCGAGAAACCCGGGCGGGCGCGTCGGAACAGCGAGGAACTGACCCACGAGACAGTCGAGGGCCCGAGACACACCCAGACGCTCGACTCGGCGAGCCGCTGAACATCCACAGACATGGTTAACATGTCAGCTAATCGCCGTTGCGGCTCAAATTCCCATACAATACTGGTTCGGGAGTTGTTTGGGTTTTTGGACGTCTTATCTGCTGGGTTGAGATATATGGCGTCTAGCAACATTATTTTCCCAATTTTAATTGCCAGTGTTTGCATTTCTATTTTCGATGCAGCTGTTCCATTCCAGTTTTGGTCGATTTTGTATCACGTGTCCGGCCCGGGCCTAAGCCACATCCGGTCTTCGTCTCCCGTGGGAGTCTTCCACGGCGGCCGCTCTTTGCGGTCCTTCCCCACCCAGCTCAGATACCATGCGCTCCCAACACTTCCAGCCGGCGCTGCTCCCAACACTTCCAGCCGGCGCTGCTCCCAACACTCCAGACCCAGCGCTGCTCCCAACACTTCCAGCCGGCGCCAGCAGCGGAGCGAGTCGGAGCCGGAGTCACTCAGCCGGCCAGCCACTCCCGTCCTGAGAGGCAGCAGCGGAGCGAGTCGGAGCTGGAGTCACTCAGCCGGCCAGCCACTCCTGAGAGGCAGGAGCGGAGCGAGACGGAGCTGGAGTCACTCAGCCGGCCAGCCACTCCCGTCCTGAGTAGGCAGGAGTCGGAGCGATCGGAGCCGGAGGTCACTCAGCCGGCCAGCCATTCTCCCGTCCTGAAGAGGCAGGAGCGCAGCGAGTCGTGAAGCCGGGTCACTCAGCCGGCCAGCCATCCGTCTGAGAGGCAGCAGCGGAGCGAGCGGAGTTCTGGAGCATCACCGCGCCAGCCACTCCCGTCTAGAGGCCGTAGCGGAGCGAGTCGGAGCCCGGAGCCGCTCAGACCGGGCCCAGCCAATCCCGTCCTGAAGGCAGGAGCGGAGCGAGTCGGAAGCCGGAGTTCACTCACAGCTCGCCAGCCTACTCCGTGCTGAAGAAAGGGCCCAGGAGGCCCCTAGGCCTGTGAGGACGCGTTCATCAGCGACGGGCTTGTGAGGGGCGCTGTCTCATTGGTGAGCACCGGACTGTGATGTCTATTCGTTGGTGATGATTGTTTGGGATGACCAGACATGGACAATGGACATGGACCCCGAATCGGATCCCTGATCCCAGAATGAAGATATCTCCACCAAACAATAATGACGGATCTGGCTGAGATCCCACCAGGTTCGATTTGTCAAAATAAAACGGTGGATATTTAATTCCAGTGGGTTCCTTGAACAATTTGAAGGTGGATTTGTGATGTCAGTGTTTCGGGGTCCACATCCCGGGGAATCAGATGTCTGAATCAGCATTCGGGATCTGCACACATGCATGGTGATGGCATTGAACGCTTCCGGAGAGCAACATCGTATGGTTCTGTATGGCTGGTGACGATTAGTGATTATGGTGACCACTGACCATTTCCGGTGGACGTGGTTCGTTCACCTGAGCTCGTCACACTTTGTCACTTCGTGGCCCGTGCAATGATGATGAAGATGATAATTTGGGACTGTAAGTGGCCTGGCCAATTCACATCAGTGGTTTATTCACACGCTAATATCGCATTATGGCGCCTGTAGAGGGTCCACCAAGCACACGTTTGACGTTTCTGACCAAACGGTTAGATAATCGCATGGTACGAATCGTGACGTATGAAAAGATAAATCATGTTGTTTCTGGATAACGATTTAAACTGCAACCGTGCCGTAAGTTATACCGGCATCCATTAGCACATGCTGAACCATGTGACTCACGTGTAGCACATCACAGTAAGCCATCACTGACCGTACAGCTGTTACCTTATAGTCACAACTGAAGGAGCCAGGGGGTGTAGCTTCTCCAGAAAAGTTTAGGGGGGCTGTCGGCTGAGCTGGGAAAAATCGCTTAAAGTACCATTAAAATCCACAAAATGCAGATTAATCACGGATTTGACCCACTTCCACGTTCAAGTTGGGGGGGGGCTAACCTCAAGATGGGGAGGGGGCTGCAGCCCCCCGCAATTGAATAGGAACTTACACCCCTGAGCCAAGCATTACGCTTTGGCTCGTCCAAATATGACGCTGCGTCCACTCAGTACAGAAACGCACACTGGCCACGCCTGTCACGATTCCGGTCAACAACGGTGTGTTTGATACACGAAACCCGAAATACTGCTGAAACGAAAGTCTTATAGCGGACGGAAAACCCTTCAAATAGCCAATCATGTGCAATCAAACACTCACAACTCACTGAACAGTGAGTGTCACGGACTCACTGAGCAGTGAGTCTCACAGACTCACTGAGTAGTGAGTCTCACGGACTCACTGAACACTGAACAGTGAGTCTCACAGACTCACGGAGCACTGAGTCTCACGGACTCACGGAGCAGCACTGCTCCAACCCGTCGCCCTGCATCGGCTTTCCGCAGAGGCGAGTCCGAGGCGTGACTGCGTTTCCAACAGCAGGGGTGTCTCGCATGGCGTGTCTGTGTGTCTCACTGAGTGTCCAGAGTGTCTCGCATGGGTCCCCAAGCGACACATTGCGACACACAGATTATGTAGATAGGACTGAAATGTGTTCTAGCCAGACGTATTACGCTAATTATACATGTTGCGACATGAGCTGGCCGCCACCGCTGAACAAGTGCAGCTTCTTTTAAATAGACGGCCGCTCGTTCATGGCATAGTACACTGGTTTTGCAGGCAGTCCCAATTAAGCAGTGAGCAGGTATAGGCGGCTCGCGGTCAGCATGTACAGTAACTACAGCAGAGAAGTGCGACCAGTTGCGAGAAGGATTGTGCAATACATTCACCATTCAAAGGTATTGTCGACCCCGCTAAATTGATATACAAGAGATAGCGACAGGGTTCACACACTCCACTGAGTTCGTACAATCTCCACCGCCAATGAATCGAATACCAAAGCTGCATAATGCATAGATCGTATGTCGCTCGGTTTAATGCCCCCTATGAGCTAAGCCTGGTATCGGAGATATCAGTCCACAGTCTCATCATCCCAGTGCGCATGTCTGCTGCACCGGCTGTGTGTGTGTATAACGTATACTACACCTGCCTTACCTGACTGAAGGCTTCCCTCGCCCGGCAGGTGGCGGGCAGCGGGGGAGGGCGGCAGGCAGGCAGGCAGGCGGGCAGGCAGGCAGGCGGCGGAGCGCGCGCCGACCTCTGGCCAGCGTGTTTACCCGGATGTCAATGAACTATCGGCGGCGGCCGGCGGCTGTGCGCCGCTCACAGCCGCCGACTCGCTAATTAATGCCGCCCGCCGCCCGCCGCCCCCGCCGCCCGCCCGTCTCCCTGGCGGCGGAGGCGGATAAAACAAAACAGGGATAGAGGGGGGCATCGGAGCCAGGCCGGTCCCCGAACCGACTGACATCGGAAGAAAGGTGACGTTTTCTGATTTAAAGTAAAATCTAACAAGCTTTTCTTTTCTTTTTTCTTAAAAACAAAACAAAACAAACATGTTAGTTACCTCTAAATAATGTATTGGTGCAAAGGAAAGCAAACATGTATTAATTGCTTGTAATGACGAATTTTGTTCGGGATGTGCCTCAGCAGATGCATCAATGTTTTTGGCGTCTCGAGTTGGAGATCCACCAGTGCTTCCAGTAATCCCCGCGGTTAACAGCCCAAACCGCACACGCAACAGCCAGCGTTCACCTGGCTATGCGCAAGTGACACTACTCAGAATCTGACACACAATTCTGAAGCCTCGAATGAGCCTCCTGCCTCACGTGTCTGTCCCATCCCCACCAGCTGACAGCAGGACGGCCGTCATGTTCGACCGTCCTGTCTAAACGTCTGCTGCAGATCTGACGTATGTCTACAGAGCAGTGGGCCAGGTACAGCAGCTGGCTGCAGAGTGTACTCGGTCAGATCACTCGGCCTCCAGAGTCGGTGTCTGTGTAGGTGCTCAGGTGTGGACCACAGCAGGGAGGTGTGCCACTCCGCTCGGCCTCCAGAGTCGGTGTCTGTGCAGGTGCTCAGGTGTGGACCACAGCAGGGAGGTGTGCCACCACGCTCGGCCGCCAGCCGTCAGACCAGTGATGAGTCACGGGATCGGGTGCGCTAGACATCCCGTCTCGCCTGCAACGCGCGTCCTGAGTCGGCCCCTGCCGCCCGACAGGGGAGGTTCTGAACGCCGGACAGGGTAGGCCCCTGCCGCCCGACAGGGGAGGTTCTGAACGCAGGACAGGGGAGGTCCTGAACGCAGGACAGGGTAGGTCCTACACTCAGAACAGGGTAGATTCTACAGGCAGGACAGGGTAGGTCCTACATGCAGGACAGGGCAAGCGCTAAACGCCGGACAGGTTAGGCCCTGAACGCCGGACAAGATAGCTACTCAGTCCTGAGCGAGAGCGTCCAGTTTCTGCCCACGATAGCTGCACATTTCATCCAGACCTCATCCGCTCCTTGTGTATAACTCTTCCACGACTCCTGCCTGTTCCTCACCTCGCAAAGACCCACTCTACCCTCCCTCACCCCACCCTCCCCAAGCACACCTGTCCATCATCGTGCGCTTATTATGCATAGTCACTTCTCGTACCATCACCCCTAGGTCCCATCTGCACTCGTCTGTTGCCTCACTCCCGCCACCTGGCCGCCGCGGTCTCAGAGGAAGGACCTGCAGAGTTGCGCCATCGCTACGTGTCGTGACGTCATCTCGGTCAGAACTGTGACGTCACTGTGTACACAGAGTCGTTATACCGTGACGATGCCTCCCGGGAAGAGCGGCACACAGCGCTGTTCGAGGCTGCGCCGGTCAGCAGAGGGACGCCGGCAGGGCGCTTCTGAGAGGAGGAGGAGTGTGATACTCGGGATATTGTACCTGCCCGCAGACCTGCAGACATGTCACAGAATGGACGTGTGTCCTAGAAGCACATCCCCTGCTATCTTTGTACAGCGGCGCTTGGCCGCTTCAGTCGGCAGACACGCTTTCCATGTTCTCTGAGTAGGCGTAATGTGCGCAGAAGTCATGCTCGGTAACACACGACAGCGCTGTTAGCCAATGTGAAGAGGAACTGGGTGTAGGCAGTACATCACCACAACCCAGAATACAATATACATCGAGTAAATACGCCGCTCATTCCACGAAGCATGAATGAATGGATCATCGAAAGGAACGACTAAAGTGTGATTACGAATGGTGTAATCGCCCAGTTCGCAGATGCTTCTGAAGACCGAGGGCTAAAAAGAAAGAAGCATCATACAGGTCAGTTAATAGTCGTCTGAACCTGCCACCGTACGAGCCTAAGGCTGAACCTGCCTCCGTGGTCTGAACCTGCCTCAGTTGTATGAACCTGCTTCAGTTGTCTGAACCTATCTCAGTGGTCCGAACCTGCCTCCGTGGTCTGAACCTGCCTCAGTTGTCTGAGCCTATCTCAGTTGTCTGAACCTATCTCAGTGATCAGAACCTGCCTCAGTCGTCTGAACCTATCTCAGTCGTCTGAACCTTTCTCAGTGGTCTGATTCTGAACATGCCTCCGTCCGAGTCGGAGGATGAATGATGTCCCCACGGCTGATGTAGTCCCCAGCAGCCATCATGAACCCAGCTGATTACGTTAACCTGCGCAGACCCGCCGATAACTAGCTCGTGCATCTGTATCAACATCCAATGCAATATCAGAGAGATATGTCCCTTGCTTCTATGTGATGCAACACATCGAATCTTTTCAACGAGCGCAGATCAAACCAATTAACGATGAGTGATGACAGGATGAGGTAGACGAGGTAATTTATAATGTACCTAGTATTAAAGGCAGTTGAGTGAAGCTGACGTGTCTGAAGGCCTTATTTTATATATAATAATGTCATGGAGAAAATGTTATTATTTTGTAATGTTATGTTGCCATCAGACATGTGGCTGGATCCGGGATCCAGCTGAGATCTGGATCTCTGTCCCGTGTTCCGGGATTCTCATGGGACACCAGATCCAAGTACACAATAAGCCGAGGGACACACAAAGGTCGCAGATCCTGACCTATTTTATGCCGAGGAATCCACTGGGATCCTAGATCCAACTTTGGGATCCAGACACACTGGTAGGTTGACACTTCTTGCTCATTATATAATATTGGAAAATTAAATAGGTACAATATATAGGTATGTTTGCTAATCGGTACAACTTACAAGGTAATTTGATCACCTACATAGTAGATACATACTACATGCGAAAATTTGAGAATACAAATTTTGATGTCAGTCCCTGTATCAAGATGTGTTTCAAGATCTTAAGCTCGTTTTACATTAGAGATCCACTGAGACCAAATTTCTGGTGCATTTTACGCCGAGGGATCCAGAAGGATCCCAGACCTCCATGCATTTTATGAAGAGGGCTCCACTGGGATCCAAGATCTTCATGCATTTTATACCGATGGATCCACTGGGATCCCCGATCCAACTTCGGGATTCAGGCACCAATCTGGTTGCCATAGTTACTTAAAATCGGGTGTTGTTTGACGCCATCACGCTCCCTAAGACCATCGATAACGTGATACTGGAGTGGTAACAATCAACAATACGGCTAAAAATATTTTTGTGTGTGATTTAATTAGATTTAAATTCATCTGACTTAAGTCGGAATAAGTACTAAGTACTGTTTAATATAAACCTTCCCAGTTTATGCCTAGCAACGTCTGCAATAAAATACTTTTGTTTGCGGAACTTCTAAAAATGTAAATAAAGCTTAGCTTAATAGAGAGCAAAGCAATGGAAGATGTCACATGGTCGCAAATGTACCGACGAAGACGGAACATATACATTATACAATATACATATCGTGATTAGCTATGACTTCCGTAACGCACACTTCCCTGTGGCATAGGGTCAAGGAAAATAAATCAACATATGAAATAAATAGAAGGTTCACGTTCGTATGTTTCTTTTATACGTTTTCAAATCCTTCAGACGGAGACGACGTGGCATTGAAAAGATTGCAACACTTCATGCACGTTCGGTCAATGACAGATGTTACGTAAGCGGAAAATAAGACACCGACAGTCTTAGCTGATCTATCGCTTGTGGAGTCAGCCAGTGCAAAGGGGGAAATAAGAAAGGCCTAAGGAGTAGCATTAGAGAGAAGAGGTTCCGGGGGAAGCAACACTTGTTTAGGGGCATACAGGGGCGTAGCTAGGCGGGGGCAAAAATGGAACGTGCTTCCCCCTTATTGGGCCGACTTCCACACTAAACAAATATCGGCGACGCCCCTGTTTGTTACTATTTAGAGGCCCTGCAAAATATAGTGGCCTAAATCCGGAGTGATTTTATTATTCGCGCCATTTTTCAGTGGGACCATGGCCGAGGGGGCCCCTGAGGATGTCGTGCCCCCTTGCCGAAGGTCTGGCTGCGGCCCTGGGGCGAGCATACATACATTCAGCAGGCGCGGATCCAGGGGGGCGCTTGGGCGCCCCCCCCCCTGAACCGGGTCTTTTCTATGGCGCGCCCGTGGGTGCGCCCGGAGTGCGGCAACTTTTTGTTATTTGGCGCCCCCCCCTGACCGAAATCCTGGATCCCCGCCTGTTCAGGGCGGTCACCACCAGACGAGTGGTCGGATACCGAAAGCGAATCCCGGAATCTGATATCTGGGATGTTGCGATCTGGGATCTCGGATCCACTGAGATCATATCTTCACAATTTGTCGATAGATCCACTGGGATCATAGATTCGTCTTCAACATTGGTCGACGGATCCGCCGGGATCCGAGATCGCAGGCACCATTTTGCACTGGGATCCACTGTGATGCCAGACCCGCCATCATACATAATATTTTTGTTGGGGGGAACCCACATTTTGAGAAATAATCAGTACTTATAAATTCGTTGTAAATGAAACTAGTATGGGCGTATGCCCTTAGGTATACTTTGCAAGTCAACCAATACTATAATTATGACATAATTAATAAGTCGGATACTGACGGATCTAAGATCCGTTAGAATCAGAAATCCATTGTCATGGTATAGGTGAGGTCCGTATTATGGGATCCTGTGGGATCCAACATCCGTTGTCAAATGTAATCGAATGATCCACTGGAATCCAAGATCCACTGTTGCATTTTGCCGTGGGATGGGATCCAGTGGGATCATAAGTGGCGGATCCAGAGGAGGGGGCCAGGGGGTCATGCCCCCCTTGGGCCTCGAACTAGAGGGGGTACTCTGGCCGCCTGAGGGGGCACTCTGACCACCTGAAGGGGTACTGGTCGTCTGAGGGGGCACTCCGACAGTCTTAGGGGGCCCTTTTGCCGCCTGAGGGGGCACTCGGGCCGCCTGAGGGGGCACTCGGGCCGCCTGGGGGCACTCCGGCCGGCTGAGGGGCCCTCTGCTCTATTGACCTGTCACCTGAGGGGGCCTCTGGCCGTCTGAGGGGGCACTCTATGCACCTGAAGGGCACCCTGACCGCCTGAGGGGGCACTGGCCGCTTCAGGGGGTACTCTGGCCGGCTGAGGGGGGGGAGCTCTGTTGACCTGAGAAAATCTCAACATTTTGCAAATACAAAAATGAAATAAAGCCACCTTAAAAATATAGTGGAACAAATCCGTCCAGTTTTCATATTTGGGTATAGGTAGGGGCACCAGTGCAACTGATGACCCCTCCTTTACGATTTTCTAGATCCGCCACTGGGGATCATAGATTAAACATTGCGTTTTGTCTAGAGATCCTTTTGGATCATAGACACTTCTTTCGGATCCGTGCAAATGTCTGGACTCACCACGGAAGAAGTGGTCTGCAAAAAGGACCAGGTGCGGATCCAGGGGGCGCTTGGACCGCCCCCCCCCTCTGAGCGGGGTCTCGGCCTATGGCGCGTTGGTAGGGCGCAAACTTTTTTGCATGCGCCCCCCCCCCTGACCGGATCCTGCATTCCTCGCCTGAGATTAGTAATAATTTGTAGGTTGCACAATATTTTTTGTTGTAAACAAACACTATGTAGGTGATGTGATGTTGCTCACTAAGAAAGGAACCGCGTTTAAATAAGATACGTGAGAAGTGAACACGATTGTATTGTATCCGTGGCAGGGACTGAGACTGTCGAGGTTCCGGCACCGGGCAGAAGAGAAGTCCGCTGGCTTAGTAAACTTACCCGATTTGAGTCGAGCGCCTCCGCAGAATGCTCCTCCTTGTGTTTGAAGCAGCTGGCACATTTCTGTTTGTTGAAGATGTTGGGCGAGAACTTCCGACACTCCGCCTTCGACATGATAAATCCGGTTGGCCTCTGTAGGCCGGGCCCTTCCGCACTCTCCAACGTACCTCACCTCACGCGCCCACAGCCAACACTCACTCCCATTTTCGGGTGTCACCACACCGCCAATCCGCACCTCCCTCGTTCACCTGTCGCACGTCACACCACTCTCAGCCCGTCACCGATATGTGATTCACCTGTTCACCGGACAGCCCACAGACGCCCGCTCCGTCGGCTCACTGACTCGGTAGGCTGGCGCGGCCCGGCGCAGCTGTCATTCACGCCTCCTGGGCATATCAGCTGAGCGTCCACCGCACCGGCGAATTCCTCCGCCACACAAGTAGTGCCCGCGGAAAAGCCAATTTTGATGATTTTGCGTTGTCGTTTGAATAAAAAAACAAATGAGTCTGATATAAATTAAGAAACATAAGACTAAAATGTATTCGGTTTACTGTCGTGGCGTGTTGAATAGGTATCGGTTTGGTGTTCATCCGCATGTACCTGCTCGGGCCTGCCTGGCCGCTGTGGTGGTGGTGGTGAACCGTACGGTGCGGCGGCGGCCGGCCGCCGGTTCCAGGGTTCCAGGCCGGTCCCACCTGACAGAGCCATCTATCCACAGACACTGGAACTCGTAACTGCCGCATCGCCCGGCTGGGTGTGAAGATACTCGGCTACTACAATCTGAGTAGAAACGAGAGAACAATGACCTACCTCGTGCAGTGGCGGCGTATCGTAATTTCAGATGGGGGG
>VOPJ01009485.1:0-10858 GCA_014673585.1 Semibalanus balanoides
CACTCGTGACATTAAAGATTCAGTTTATGAACTCGCCTTCGGCTCGTTCATAAACTGAATCATTAATGCCACTCATGCTAAAACTATAATAATGCATCATGCATGCATGCATGCATAAACAGATAGCAGACGCATGAGTAAAAATAGTTGTGGTGCTGGGTTCAACTTACGTCCCCGCATTCACCAGGTACCTACTTAGATGTCCAGATTACGCGAAAGACCTGGCAGTGGCTACTTGAAATGCCTGGCTGCAACCGTGCGGAGAACACCATTGTTTTGCACTGTCCTGCAGCCGGATATCACGTCTCTTTTGTTGGAGCCCCCTGAAGCGAGCGAAACTGCGGCCGCCTTTTTAGGTCACTGGCGGCTTCACAATACAACGCAGACGCGGTGGCATTCACGGTCGCACCTCCATTACTCCGCGTACAGCTACAGACAGACAGACAAACAGGCTGCAGCTGACGGACAGACCGTCTGCAGACACGCCCCGAAACCCACGGCGCGTAACGTCTCCAGCCAGCCAGCACCGCTAGAGCGGTCTGCTCAAGGCGAGACTGCTAATTAGGATAGAGACAGGCGGACTTGGCTCGTTACATATCCTGGGAAACGGTGGCGGGGAGGGAGGGGCCAGTTAATACCTCTGAAGCCGCGCCAGGTGACCCAGTCCATTCAGCAGCTGGCTGTGGTCGGGTGAGGAACGATTCGCCGCAAAATAGCCAGACATCAGTTTCGAACCGACGACCCAGCGATGATGCGTCTTCTGCTGCTCGTCTCCGGCGTGCTGCTGTCGTCGGCGACGCTGATCGACTTTGTGGCCGTGGGTGAGCGGCGCTTCTACTGCGGTGACCAGCAGCACTGGGTCGGTGACTGTGTGACTGCTGGCCGTGACCGCCCCGGCGCTAGCGGCTACGGTTACCTCAGGGACGAGGGTCGCAGCGTCGGCCGCGGCTTCTACACCCTCAGCTCCGACTATGATGCCGAGCTGGTCTGCGACTTCCAGAAGGACGGCGGCGTCAGCGGCGAAGTCACGGTAAGGGGCAGTCCTCTAAGAAGGTACACACATTCGGTGCTCGACGGCGGTGTGCAGGGGTGGATCCAATATTTTTTTCGAAGGGGGCGGCAGGGCATAGGGGCGCATTTTTTTCGGGGAACACGGGCACATTTTTCGGGGAACAGAGGTGCATTTTTCGAAGAACAGGGGCACATTTTCCGGGAACAGGGGCGCATTTTTCCCGGGAAATTGGGGTGTCGTATCTTCAAACATGGGTGGATCTAGGAATTTTCGATGAGGCTCCATTTTTGCCGTCATGGGCCTACGCCCTACAGGGGCGCCAAATGTTAATTAATAACAACAAAAATCCTGCAAAAACTCAAATGTTCCTATGATGACTCATTAGCAGTTTGTATTTTCTTGAATATAAATATATTTAAACAAATTATAATGAACTATTTTGAAAACACTCTCAAATGTAAGTATGACGTCGTCATTAGCACATTATTTCGAAAGGCGTCATTGATGTGCTAGCCTTCAAGTCTGTCACGCTAGCGTCATCACCTCTTCTCTCTGCCTGCCGAAATATACACCTTCTCTCTAGTCTCTACCCTGCCGTCACGGTCTGGCCATAAGGTGGCATATGGCTAGGGGGCGACTTATGGTCATGATATGAGGGCGGCATCCGACCGTGCAGCAAACGTCAGATATTAAACCCCGAAAGCAGGCCTATTTCAGCATCTTCAGCGCGGAAACTGGTCTGCTTACGAGACCCTTCCGCGCCTTCGGCGCGGCGGACACAGGGAGGGGGCGGCCGCCCCCGCCGCCCCCCCCCCTGTATCCGCTCCTGGCGGTGTGTGATGAAAGGAGAGAGCTGCTTCATGGTTTAGATTGTACAGTGTACAATACTTCTCTAGAGAGAAGTATTGTACTAAACTCTATAGAGCTATAGAGTTCAGTGAATACTTCATAGGAATTTTGACCAGAGTGAAAATTAGGCGCGACGTATGCAAGTATTTTACCAATTGAATGTTGTCCTTCCCACTGATGGGCGTACACCGCGCCCCAGCAGAACATTGCCTGGGTGAAGATGTCGGACGGCAGCCCTCGGAGTCACTCGGGTCAGTACCGTCACGGCGGTGATGGCAGACGAAACAGACGACGATTCAGACGCTCCAGCCACGGTGACGCCTACGACAGCCAGTACCACCACAGCAACATCGTCATCACGCGAGCTGAAAGGTGGGCGATCTCCTTCTTTCGTATTCGTGGCACTGCTGGACATATTGACACTTTTTGACTTTGACATTAAATGACAATTTTGTTTCAAAGTCAAATAATACTGTTATACTGTTTGATACTGTAATACTGATGATATTGTGCGACAACCTAGTGTTCTAGTGGTATGACATTGTGGAACTACAAGAAGTGGTTCGCAATAGAAATGTTACTTTTGAGACTTGATGTTCGTTATTGAAGTGAACGTTTTAAGCGTGAAGGCTTAAACAAATACTGACGGTGGCTTCCCCAGCATAATGAAGCAATGCAGCGGTTATGACAAGCTGTCGATTGGTCTCAACAGCTGCTGAAATGTACTCTCGTAAGGTGATGCCTCTGTAATGCAGACACATGCTCAGCTCTGTTTTGTCTGGATCGTCCTGAGTTAATGTCACCTCTCCGCTGTCGCAGGTCAACCTATTACATCCGGGACTACACAGCTGCGGACTTCGGCACTTATAGATGTTTCGGAACCGGTGCAGATGACAGCGTTGTCTTCATGGAGGTCAAATTCGACCCGCAAAACTCGTCCAGAAGCAAAGTCACTGACATCGTTTTTACAACACAGAACGCGTTTTGAGTTTCCTTCGATTAACTTTTTCCGATGAAATGTCAGCGATATCCGTGTCCTTGTGTCATGAGTTACGGCTTGATGTCATTAGCTATTGCCAAGTTTGGCCTCACCTGCCATGTGCTGCTAACCGTGAGGAAGCGGTCATCATCTCCCATCGGTTGCTAACCGTTGCAACAGTTTGCATACAACCAGTACCGGTATACAAGTCAATAGTCATATACCTACATACCAGTCACCCCCCCCCTCCCCCCACCCCCCCCCTGGTACCCGGCCGGAGTCTCAAGTGTTAGCGGCAGCATTAGTGATTGTAGTGTACACGGCATTCATTTCTCCCTTTCCAAGAGCAGATCATTGTTAATAGCAATACATCTTATTGCCCCATGCAAATACCTGCACCATATGTCATATGTGGAATGCGATGTGCTCTCATTCATAACAATATAAATTTAATTAGTATCACAGATAATATCCTACTTCAGAATGTGTCACACTCACAATTTCAATACAAATTTAACGGGATCGTCAGGGGAGGCTTACTTCAACATTTCAGCCAAAAGACTGAAATTGCTTAATACGAAAACGTAAAAAAGAAACTTCTAGAAAACCAGAGAAGGGTTTCGACGATGCGTCACATGTATGTACGTATATATGTATGTACTTATCGGCTATGACGCATATGTGCCACTTCAATCGCTGCCGTCACCACTGCCATTGGTATTATTCAGTGAACATATGCATGAATGTGGTGCCAAAGTACCTTCGCAAATGAACATGAGATACGATGGTGTTAAATTGAGATAACATCTTAATATGTGTTAGCACTTGTTGTATGAAAGGCATTTATATTGAATATGAATTTATATCTTTTTGATGGCCTCCTAACAATATAAAACGCACAAAATAGAAAAATACTTATCAATTATTTTTATATTTTGTGCGTTTTATATTGTAAGGACGCCATCAAAAAGGTATATATTCATACTCGAGATAACATCTTCATCATATGTTCCTAACACAAAATAAGCATGTGATGATTAGGTATCATCGCATCACCGAATGCTATAGCGAATAGTTGCTGATGAGCCTCATGTTCGGCCGTTCAGCTGAGAAGGAGATGCGACTTTTTACCTATTATTATGAAGGTATGTAATATGTATGTCATATTGTGTGCTATCAGATCATCAATAGATTGCAGCANTCGGCTGTGGATGTAATCACCGGTGTCGATTTGTATACTTTGGGGGATCGCCCCCCCCCCCCTTCCCCAATGATTTCAAATTTCAACATTACTCATTAGGCCTACGGCGTTGCATGGTTAGAATGGAATTATAATCAATAAAGTCAGCACTGGGCCCCCCAATCATTTTCAGAAAATGACACCCCTGGATGTAATGCATACATAGGTAAAACGTGAATACAATTTAAAGTTTTCGAGAAATCTAGATATCCTTCGCCAGTATGTAAAGGGAATAATTACCTTTTCCATAAACATGAAGTTATTACTTGAAATCGATAGACGAGACCTAAATATATTATAAATTGATCTAATTTTGCAAATAAATATTTATACATACCTACTTGGTAAAAAAATCACTATCCGAGCTAAAATTTGCTGGTCTACGCATTGCTATCACTTATATATCATGAAGGCATATTTTATGTTTCATGCACTCTATCATTTGTGAATATATATAGGTATATATCCCAAACTTCTGTGGGAAAAAAATCGAAAAACACTTGAAAGAATGCATTGAAGTTGGATGTTTACTTCAAATTCGGCTCTTGACGGCGTCGGCGACCATATAGCGTTCTCGACTCATTATTTATGTTTTATCCTTACGAATTTTCCACATGCTATTCGACACATTTTATTTCACTAATAAAGCATTCATCTGAAAATTTTATTTCTGTTGGCGTACTCAATCAACAAATATCTTAGAAAACCATACTAAATTCGGTGGATTAACTTGGCCCCCTGCGACGACTTATATAGTGTCTGAGATGTGTTGAAAGGTAATTAAACAAGAGGTAGGTATTCAACGTTGAACAGATTTGACACAAATTAAAAAAGCTCCGTATATTTCACATTTACAATAGTGGAGGAGCACACCGAGCATGAACTCCGACAGCAGTAGATGAACATGTTTTATATTTTTTGCAAACTTGCAACTTTGAATAAGGAAATATTGTATTTCGTTCCTAAGTTTGATCATATTATTTTAATATCATTACGGTGGCCTAAGAAATTGTTGCTAAAAAATAAGAATACTATTTCCTCTTTAATCATAATTGCAGATTGAGACAGTTTTATTATTTGGAATGAATCTCGAAAAGCTCGCCTCTGTTCAGTATACGTAGTGTTTGCCAAGCGACTTGTATTATGAAGAGCCGAATAGTTTTACTACCATACTCTTATATATTCATTCAGCATGCTCATGAAGAAATAAGCCCGTTAAATCTTTTTTCATTCCATAATAAACAGGTCGAATCCAAACCAAAAGAGGGTCAATTGCCCCTGAAAACGACTAACATTATAGATTGGTCGAAAATTGACACATTTGTATCCTATACTATAATTTATGATAGAAGCATTAACAGGTGTTACTAAGGAAATTTTGCTTCATTGAAGCTTCCAGTGCACAATCAAGTGAAACTGACAATTTGCTTGTCTTTGCTTGCCGGTTTGCGATTTCTCTCTACCCCCCCCGAAAAAATGTCTAGATCCGCCAGTATCCCGACCCTACCTCCCCCCCCCACCCCGGACAGCACCATATGGCTGAGGAGCACAATTTGATTTTTTCGATGTGCATTTTTTCCCTGTCAAAAATCCTAGCTACATGCCTGTACAGTGTACATCGCCTATATTTCTGGGGTTTGTCAAACAAATCCGTAAAATTTCGCGCCACTTCAAGGTGCTAAATAATATATAGTTATGCTTCAATAGGAAAATACACATTGCAGATGCTGAAAGGGTATACGCAGGAAATGGGGGTATACGCAGGAAAATGGGAAAATGGGGGTATACGCAGAAAAAAATACACGCAGGAAATGGGGGTACAGTTTTCCGTCATTTCAGCTGACTACCCACCCAAAAATGATCATCGTAGCTCATGCGTACAGTTGCAGACGATGTGCTTCCTTCCTCCCCCCGCTCAACAACTTTCTCAATTCTCGCTGATGGCTGATGGGCTGCTTTTTCAGATTTTTTTGGGGGGGCTGAGATGGGCTGCTTTTTCAGCCCATCAGCCATCAGCGAGCGCATTTCAGCGAATACATAAAATATTCCCCAAACCTAACAATCCTGGCGACGCCACTGCACAGGACAAAGAAATATAGATCTTAGACGCGTGTTTTGGAACTGGTACTTAAAGAGACATCAGTCAATCAAAAATATGGATACTGCTTTGATTTTTTTAGGGTCCATCGTCCATGTCCGCTGGTTCTCGCAATATTTTTATCAGTTTTTTTAATATATTTGCATATTGGTAATTTTGTGTCGAAAAAAAATACAGGAGAAGTTATGTAAAATAAATGGTCAAGATGTTAAGAAATATTGGAGCAGTTAAGTAGTGGGAACGATGAGCCTAAAATCAAGCGATATCTATGTTTTTTGACTAACATTGTCTCCCTTCTTCTTAAATCTTTAACTAGGTTGCGATTACCAAAACACGCATGGTCTAGATGGATGCCCGGGATCCAGGCACATGCAGTGGTGGATCCATACAATTTTCAAGGAAGGGGCCATCAATTGCAGTGGTGCCCCTACCTATACAATAAATATGAAACGTCGACGGATTGGTGTGCCACTATATTGGTAGGGTGCCGCCTATTTCAGCTTTTTTGTTTCCTCAGGTCAACAGAGAGCACACCCCCCCCCACTGACGGATCCAGAGTGGGGGCTGCAGGGAGTGCGGCCTCCCCAGGCGCCCGGGTCGCGGGGTCGAGCCGTGCTTTGGCCTCCCCAAGCCGGGGATATTTTGGGGAGGCCAAAACACGGCCCGGCACCGTGGAAAGGGGGTGGGACCCCGGGGCGCCTGGGGGAGGCGTGGCGCCCCCTGCAGCCCCCTCTCTGGATCCGCCCCAGAGCCCCCCCCCTCACCTCGCCGGCCAGAGTGCCCCCTCAGGCGCCAAGGGTGCCCCTCAGACGGTCAGGAGTGCCCCCTTCAGGCGGTCAGAGTGCCCGCTAGCGGCCAGAGTGCCCCCTCAAACGGCCGATGTGTCCCCTTAAGACGCAAGAGTGCCCCCTCAGGCGGCCCTGCAGCAAATTAAAAACTTGGGCACTGATCGGGCACAATGGGATTAAACCATTCTGCCCGATCAGTGCCCAAGTTTGATTTAATTGTTGGCTGGGCAGAGGTCCCCTCAGGACAACAGAGGGCCCCCTCAGTAGGCCAGAGTGCTCCCTCGGGCGGCAAGAGGGCCCCCTCAGGCTGTCAGAGTGCCCCCTCAACGCGGCCAGAGTGCCCCTCAAGTTCGAGGCCCAAGGGGGGGGGCATGGCCCACTGGGCCCTTTCTCTGGATCCGCCATTGGGCACATGTTGGGTATAAAATCATTTCGGCGATAACTGAAGTCCTTTCGGTATTGTTTTCATCATTTCGGTGATATTAGTATGTTGTTGTTCGGTTAGGGCACGTAGCGGTGATAATAGTATAAAAAATTATGTTGCTTCATGTCCTTTCGGTGGTAAACTACGCTAAATAGTGATATTTATACGAAACCAGCAGTTGTCTTAAAAACAATAGTCTTGATTTAAATCAATTGTGACGCAACTGAGACATTACATATTCAAGAATGTCAAATAATGATATGATGTAAATATACGATTGCTTGGAGTTACAACTTCAACTTAGAATACTTACAGCGTCTGTAATTTTTGTGTTGGTAATTGGCAATTGGTACGTACTTACCTATCTTGCCATTGAAAAATAATTTAAGAGTTTAACAGTAAATATTATGTATAAGCCCTTATGGGAAGCACGGGCCATCACAATCAGGCCATGGGAACGGGAAGTCAAAGTCAAAGTGGGAGAGACAGAGACACATCAACATTCTCAAAGTTTGTGAATTATAACAATTGCGAAAGCAATGGACCAATATAAATAAATGCAATAAATGCTTGGCTACATTGACAGGGAAAGGGTCACATGAAAAAATATAGGTTTTTCCACTTTTAAGTAATGGAAGCTATCTCAATCTGCAGCAGCATCTCGTTAAACTTTCCTATTTAATGTTAAATGTAAATGGTGTTTGAATAGTTCTCTTTAAGATTACATCTGCACACGGTTAAAACAGCAATGTAGGCTATACTAAAGGACAATCGCCACCTTAGTTATTAGTTAATCCCTATAATTTACCTAACAATTGATGCAAAATATCACATTTAATAACTACAGATGTCCTTTCCCATGACATTTTGCATTATAACTAATTCTAACTTTCAATGATTAATATCTCACTGCTGCATTGTGTTGCCCGTCGTCAAACTTTGTTAACGCATTAGCTGATTGTCTGTAGTACTTTGTTGGCATGAATATAGTGTTTCACTCATACCCTTTATTCTAGTGGATCAGGATCGTTGGGAAACCGTGGTTTCTGGGCGGGGGGAAAGTTGATAAAAGGGGTTATTGGGTGAGCATGAAGATATTCAAGTGAACTGCGTATATTGTAAAAGACATTCAAACACTGCTATTTAATTTAGGCTGTGATATCATTTAGAGCTGCAGTATTATTATATTATATTTTTTAATCTTCATCCCATTTGTAAACCACACCCAAGCTAATCCTGACTCGCTAATCCCTAACCACATAGCGATGTGTGAAAATGCTTGCCAGAGGCTGTGCCACAAAATCCAGCCAGCTGAACTAGGCTGGCCCCCAGCGTACGAAATTATTAAACCACTATAATTCATAGTTCATATACACACAGTCAATGACGGGCACTAATTGTGGCAGGCAAGAATTATGAGCTTCCTGAGCACTCCCACAATCTGGCGAAAAAATTGTTAAGACGGTAAGGTCAGAATAATTGGAAACATGAGACTTTCAAATAGTTAACTTTGTGATGAAATTGTTTTGAAATATTTAAAAACAATTGTCAACGTTTGTATGGTAGTTTAGACTGACCGCAATGTACTCTAAGAAGTCTGCCATCATGGAACATATCAATAGCATCACAATTGTAAACTTACCCAGGTGTGTGACATCATTTTACTGCATTTTGGCCTGGGATGTTTATAATGGCTCCTTCTGTTATTTAAACATGCAATGGCTACAACATTAGTGTGTTGTGGAACTAAGCATATTCTCATTATTTTCTAGTCTGGGATCAAATTTGTTGCATTTCATGCTATGGAAAATAAGATGAGCTATCTTTTGAGTCCCCAAATATATATATATATATATATATATATATATATATATATATATATACCCCTTCATGCGTTTTAGATATTGTTGCAACTTTCTTCATGGGAAGCAAAGAGCCTCAATTCTAGCTGTGAAAAAACTGGTGCAAGTAAATCATCTGACCAGTGCTTCCATTTTGTTTCATGCACAGTGGAAATAAGCTTCTGGTATCTACCTAAGTTCCTTGTTAAGAAGGGCAATTTTGCCAGGAATGTGTCTCATATACAAATTTATGTTTATTTGTTTATGTTTTATGTACAAAATTATGTTTTATATGGATGATAGTTATATCTACAATGATATTTATCATGCATGGGGCCCCATTCAAATAAAAATATCCAGACAACTTTACACAATATTTCAAGAATGCAATATGCTTTTAATATTACATGCTGTTTGATAAGTCTTCTTTACTTTATCATAATATATGTTAATTATTTGACATATTTTATTAGACAAAAATTGTGAATTTATATAACAATATGTATTTAATTTCAGATACTGGCATGCAGTGTGTACTGTATTGGTGTGCTACTTGCTTGAGATATTCTTCTTTGGTTTATATTCCCTACTTTTTTGACCATTTTGATCACATGGCGTGGCTAAATCCGCAACCTTATCTATATGAACCTTGAACTTACCTACCTGCCTTATTGGAATTCGTCAAAGGGGGTCTTATTGGAACTTGTCAAAAATTTGTCACTGGTGGGTCCTCCTCTCATCAAGCTCTGATTTGTTGACCTTGACACCTCCAAGATGCCATATGGTATGGAACTTAGGTCAGACCAGTGTCATTCAAGTCTGGCCTTGGGTATATTCCTGTGGCATCTCAAACTGCCTCCAACCTCATCTGGTCGTTCCTGTGGTGGCTGCTCCAAGCTCGCCTGACACCTCCAAATTTCTACAACTTGCTCTGGAAATTGAGATAGGGTCTCTGGAGGAGAGGAGATTCTGGAGGAGTGTATGTATGGTGTTGCTGATACATTTGGGTCTCAAATGTCAACAGGTACCCAACCATGGATGCAAAGAGATGATCATTCCTCATTCCAATGTTTCCTGTGGCAGCTCCGGGGAGGGTCGCAATCCCCTATTGCGAATTCCCCTACCTATCGCATTCCCCTCCCGATCGCAATGCCCTCTCGTTCGCAATGCCCTTCCGTTCACAATACCCTATTACGAAGTCCTCATACAACAACTTTCTGGAAGCATATTCCTATCATTGAAAACTGATGGGTACCAAATGTGTGCTTGCAAACAGGAATTTTGACACTGGGTTTGTTGGTTTGTCTGGGTTTGTCTGGGTTTGTCCACTCATGGCTTCTTGTCTTGTGATACCTGGCCCTCGTCAAGAGTCTTTCTATGTCCAGAGACATGCCGCCATGGAGCGGCTGCTATATGTTTAGCTATACAGCTGTGTTCTGGATGTGAAATTTAAATAAGCTGATGAATTTGTGATGCATTATTGTTAATGATTTGCATTATTGTTTATGTTTATTTTACTGTATAGTGTATATTGTACTTTTCAGGTGCCTAGCCTGTCAGCATGTCTGGAGGCTCAGCTGAACAGCATAAGATGACCAGGAATACTGCTTTGAAGGATTATTATGGT
>VOPJ01009486.1:0-10855 GCA_014673585.1 Semibalanus balanoides
AATGTTTTGTTTGATCTGATGTTCTTTTGTTACCAAAATAAACGAACTGAACTGAACTGAACTGAAACAGAGTATGAATTCTAACGGCTAAATGTCGCCACTCTCACAGCCAACGGCGTCGACAGTGAGCACGAGGTCAATTACCACATTCCCTACAATTTATATCTATCAAAGTGATGCCGTGGGGGATATTTTGCAACGGGTGGTGCAAGACAGGGGCGTCGCCACGGGGGGGGGGGGCTGCGGGGCCAGCACCTAAGATCGCTCCACCCCTTCAGATCAGCAGATTTTGACATAAGCTCCATGGAAGTGGGGGCAAACACATTGCTGACTCCCCAATCTGACTTGCCCCCTACTCTTTTTGTTGTTGTGGCGACACGCTTGGTGTACGATTTTCTTTAGCAGTTAGTAGTACAATCAGGTGTAACCTGATTATACTACTTATGCACATCGGAAGGATATATGATAACAAGCATTTTACGATATACTTAAAAATTGCGATACATTACCTTTGATAATTGCAGCAGTAACAACACTAAAGACGAGGGACGCTAGCAGAAATAACGGTGACCAAGACACCTTCATCTTTGTCCTGACAAGCAACCGACCTGAAAAAGATCACTTTGTAATCGATGGTTGACATGTTCCTCGCGTTGTTCATTTCCAAAGCACTGCTATGGAGCAACTGTCTCGAGCCATAATCATTATTCGTATTAAAGGAAATAGTTCACCTTCAACATGGGTTTTGAACTGAGATAGCAGTCTTGTAGCCCGTGTTGAAAAACCACTAACTGCAAGTTTTCTGGACTGAAAGGGCTCTCCAGCCGAATATATTTGAGTTTTTTTTCGAAGGATTGTGGGCCTCACACATCTGGGCAGAGGCAATTGTGGGCCTCTTACACCTGGGCAGAGGCTACACAGTAATCTTACGCGACTATACATTCGAATCTGATTGGCTGACCACGTTTGAACGTTGCGGGAAGAGTACGCTATAGCTTTTGATGAAATTAATAATGTACGTCCTTCTGTCCTGAATCGGCGCGATGCATGGCTATTTTTGACATTATGAAAACAAGTTATATTTGAAAATATTATCAAATTGTGTTTGAAAAAAAATCCAAGGTGAACTATTTCCTTTAAACAATATGTATTATGTTTTGATGAAGGTATGCACATACTGCAGCCTTACTGAGCTTAGCCTACACATATATTCAAAAAAGTGCAACGTCAGCAGAAGGCGAAAGAGTGAAAGTGGAGACAGAATAGGTAAATCATACGACGGAAGACGATATAGATAGATAGGTGTGATACACGAGACATTTAACGGGAACAGAATGCAGGAGACGGAAAACCGCTAGCGGATCTTGGGGGAGGGCAACCAGGCCATGCCCCACCCCAACAGCCTTGAAGGGGGGCCAACATGTCTTTTGGCACCCCAAAACGTTAATAATTTATCGTAAAAATTGTCTTTGCAGCAGTCAAAATCCAGCTATTCACAGTAAACAACTGAAAAAGTCGCGACGCTTCGCGGCAAAACTTAACGATAACGATAAATAACAATAACGATAACGTTAAATTGTTAACGAGTTTTGCAATTGCTTATGCAAATTTGGAAAAGGGGGAAAATGAATTTCATTAAGTGTCTGGCAGAGGCTTCCCTAGGCTGGCCCCAGGGCCCACTCCCTCCATAAATATTAACTTAAAGGAAAAAGTTCACCTTCAACATGGGTTTTGAACTGACTCTGAGATAGCAGTTTTGAAGCCATGTTAGAAAACCCACAACTGCAAGTTTTCTGGGCTGAAAGGGCTCTTCAGCCGAATATATTTGACTTTTTGTCGAAGGAATGTGGGCCAGAAATAAAGAATGTCAAGAATGTGGGCCTTTCTTACACCTTGGGCAGAGGCTATACAGTAATCTTACGCGACAAACTTTCCAATATATCTGTTGGTGAGCCACGTTTGACGTTGCGGAGAGGTACGCATATAGTTCTGATAACAATTAATAATGTACGTCCTTCTGTCCTGAATCGGCGCGATGTATGGCTATTTTTGACATGAAAAGAAGTTTTATATTTTAAAATATAGTAAAATCGTGTTTGAAAAAACAATCCAAGGTGAACTATGTCCTTTAACCCTCGCCAGTGTAGACTGTAGAGGGGGGTGCCACTCCTTGTGTGTGTGTTTTTTTTCAGAATAACTCTCGTAAATATCAACCGATCGCAATGACACTTTCAGTACCCTACTTTGAATCAATTTGACACATACTCTGAACATTTCGAATGTCTAACCCGTATTTCCCGTGACCTTTGACCTGTTTCTCAAGGCCGTGTTTTACGAAACTGTCGTCCCGTAGTAACGATCCTTGAAACATGTGCACTGTGCAGTTCCCGAGTGTTTATTGTTCAGGAGCATATGCAAAGGTGTTTCTAGGTGACAGTTGTGGCTTCTGCAGAGATTGACATCTCGACTGACCTTTTCAGAGGTCAACGGGGTTCACTGACCTCCGATGACCTCAGATGTCTTTTTTCGTCTTCTGTCCGTTTATAGTGCAGTTTGTGAAGCTTATTTCAATTATAAGATCCATTATACATGATTATATGTTCCACAGGGTCATGTGCTGCGAAAGGTCAACCGAGGTCACTGACCTCAGATGACCTGACACGACCTTTTTTAATTTGTCAGTTTTTAGATGATTTTATGATGCTGATTTCAAATTTGGCGTCTATCTAACATTCTAAAATGTTCTTTTACGATTTTAGCTTGATAAGTTCTCATTTTTCACACATTTAAATTTTGATGACATTTTGGCTTTGACATGACCTCAGGGGTTACCGAATGACCCAGGATCTTAAAATCAGATGTCAATGGCTTCTTCTCGTCACAAGCAACACGCTCGTTTTTTAATCGAAGCTCCTCTAGCTCAATTAGGGGCCAAACGCCAAGGAGGGGGGGGGGATCGTAACCCCTCCATACACGGTCACTCGGTGATCTTGCTCTACACGGGCGAGGGTTAAGGCGGATTACATATCAAGCTAGTCTCCCGAGATCCGATAAAGCGACGCGACCGCAAAGACGCGGACATCGGCAGTAGGCACCCGGAAGCTGCTCCAGCGGTGCCCAACTTGCTGGACTGAAGAGCTGATAGTGGGGACCAGGCCATGACCATCTTCTCCAGGCTCCTCAAGATCCACAGGGACCATTTATACGCCGAAAAATCGCTCTACCTCTTGCTGCTTGCAAACCATTTATACTGATTACTGTTACCAGTTGTTTGTTACAGTTCGGTACATATGTAATATGTATACAGTTATTATTACAATATGTACCTACTACTGAGCGCTGACTGCCAGCGGTCATCGTGACTTACTATCCGAGGCTAATGTATGTGAGAGCTACCTTCATTTCATTTTGTATCACATGCCGAGATGTGCAGTCAGGAAAAGGAGTTACCCGAGGCTTGGCTCTACTCACGGTGTGATTTTAATATTAAAATTTCGTTTTCCACGACCAAAAATTAAAATTTGCACGCCGTTTCGCGGCGTCACATCAGTGGTCTCTGGTCATCGTCATAACGAAGGCACCGTTATCTTTTACAGTTAGTCGAAAAGCTGAATTGAATGCATCCTATTTTTAGCTTATTATTGCCATTTTCAGCTCTACAAGGCCCACCGCCTATATTTTTGTTTGTTTTTGTTTTTCAGGCAATTCCGTACCAATTTCGTGCCGCTTTGCGGCGCTAAATAACCAGTACATACCATGAAAATCCACACTAAAAATGCTGCAAAGGCTTTAATATACTTATAGAAATGGGGGACAGTATTTCGCCATTTCAGCCGACCGCCCCCTTCCACCGTCAAAAATTAACGGCGACGCCCCTGATTGTGCCAATCAAAATAAAACGAACTATAGGTAGGCATTGTCGGATCAAGGGGGACGTTTAGGGCCATGACCCCCACCCAAAGATCCTGAAACTATGATTTACCCACTTAATAACCGGCCGGACCTACAGTTGCTGGCGGGTTGACGATTGCGCTCTATCCCCCCCCCCCCGGTCATCAACTTTTCGGTGACGGCTGAAGGCCCGCTAGCCCCCCGCTCAAAAACTTTTGAGAAATAGGCCACTGAATTTTCCCTCCCCAACAAACAACAAACTCAAACCACACGGCTAAATCCGGCCAGTGGGAGAAGCAGAACATGACACGGGAATATAACGCAGGGAACAGCAGACGGCAGACGGAGAAGGAGACATGAAACTGGGACAGGTGGGGAAAGGAGGAGACGGGAAACGGGACGTGGGGAGAGGAGCCAGGAGACACGTAAGCCAGAACACGGGATGCAGGAGACGGAAGACAAGAGAAATGACATAAGTGAGACGGAAAGTGTCTGTCTCACGGACGCGGGGACGGAGAATGATAACCGGCAGACGGCAGACGTACGACATGGCACAGCGACAGGAGCTGAGGCCGATGGGGGGACGGATGACGGAGAGGGGACGATATTATACTCTGACAAAGGAGAAATGGAGGTAGAAGCGTGTGCTCGAATCAACGTACATTATATCAGAACCTCATTTGCTTATCGTTGACATACTGAGCAAACGCCAAACGATATAGGTATGTTACCTTCATGAAGATCGGTCGTGCAGCGATTCTCCGCTCCCTCAGATTTGTGCAGCTCTCCACCTCCCGTCCTGTGCTCCACAGTCTGCTCCTCGTCCTGTGCTCCACAGTCTGCCAGTCACAGTCTGCAGTCTACAGTCCTGCAGTCACAGTCTGCAGTCACAGTCTGCAGTCACAGTCTGCCAAGTCACAGTCCTGCCAGTCACAGTCTGCAGTCACAGTCTGCCAGTCACAGTCTGCGTCACAGTCTGCCAAGTCAACAGTCTGCCAGGCAACAGTCTGCAGTTCATCAGTCCTGCAGTCAGCAGTCTGCCATCACAGTCTGCCAGTCCTGTGCGTCTGCCAGTCACAGTCTGCACGCTGCAGAGGCGCTCTGTTATGTCATGCCCTCAGGCGCCCGAGTCGCACGGCTCACGATGCGGCATACGCAGCCACCGCCGCCACCACCGATCACTGTGAGACGAGATAGTTCGTTTAGCTATCTCGAAAGGCTTCTTCACAAGAGCGAAAATGGGCGCACTCGTCCACGAGCCCAGAACCACAGTTCATCGCCAGAGAATTCATCTCCGCAAAGGTCAGCAACCCTGAGAGCCGTGCTGCCACCTAGCGACACTAATGACAAGGTAAAGCTGCGGCTATCCTCCGATAGGTAACGTACCACTCATCAGTCAAATAAGCTCTCTGGCGGGACCAAAGAGAACCTCCCTGGGAGAACTCTTGGCTACGCCCCTAGGCCCTACCATAGTCTCTAAAGTCAATGTGTCGATTTGAATTGATTTCTTGGTAATTAGTTCCGTAAAAGCCGACGACATCAGGAGATCATAAAAATGTAGGTAGTCAGAAATGTTTGCGTTAAAGTTGTCATGTTTTGGTATGATTTCCTGACTTATGAGTTGTGACCAGTGGCATAGCCAAGAGGGAGGGGCCATGCCCTCCTGGAAGCCAGGTGGGCCCCTCTGGCGACCGAGCGAGAGCCCCCTGGCCCCTGGGACCGAAGGCCCTAGTGGGGCACCCCAGGCCGACACTCTCAGGTTGGTGTCAGCGGCCGCAAAACGCCTTACGTGGCATAAAAGAACGCCTGCACGAACCCGAAAAGCGTAAAACGAATCAACAACAGCACTTGTTTTTGTTTGTCTGTCAAAGGCCTGTGTATGTAAATACGCATGAATAGGGTACCAGCCAGTGTGGAGAGGGCTCTCTACCAGTTTTTAAAGGGCCCTGATGATCGCAGAGGGCCTCTGCTGGTCTTTAGAGGGCCCTGCTGGTTGTAGAGGGCCCTATGCTGGCCTTTATGTCCTTGGACGTTATGAAGAGCTATGTGCATTGCGCATGTCAGAGAGGCCCCTAGCCACACCGAAAGGGCCCCTGAGCGGGTCAGAGGGCCACCTGAACACGTTCAATGGATCACTAGCCATGACAGAGGGGCTCCTGGGCAGGTCAGCATGTCGGCAGCACCCTATGAGCATGTCGGCAGGGTGACAGTCGCCAGCGCAGTACCTTGTCAGGTCGGATGGACCCCTTATAAGGCTGGAGGACCCCTGGCCAGACCAGAAGGCCCCTGGAAAGTTCAGAGGGTCCTTGTGCAGTTCGGAGGGGCACCTGACCAGACCGAAAGCGCCGCCGTTTTTCCGTTATCCTCGAAATAATTTAGGGGGGCAGATTTCACCCCCCGCCTTCAGGGTGCGTGTTAAAGACAAACAATATCCTGTCAACCGAATGCATCCTAAAACTTAATCGCTGACGAAGGGTGTTACAATGTACCCGAACGCTGTTTTTTATCTTCTTGTGAAGTAAGTCCTCTTTGTATTTAATCTATATCACCCACTCCGGTGATCCACATAATGTTTTTCGCGAATTCCAGATGAGTCCATGAACAAGTCGGAGGGGCATTGAAAAGGTCGGAGGGGTCCTAGACGATCTGAAGGAAGGGACCCTGGTCTTTAACAGTAAGACTGATGTTGTCCAGCGACAAAACAAATGTGCGCTCCGCGGCGAATTTTATCTACAAATTATATTATTTGCGGTTAAAAATCGCGCCGTTTCACGGTGCAATAGCTCTAAAAGTTCCAGGTCCTCAGCATAAACAAATATTCGAAGCTGGTATAGCTGATTCCAAATTGTTGTCGCTGGTCCCAAAGTTGAACAGTTTGCTAACTACAGCTCCTAAAGGTAGCTATGGTCCATGCCATACCTGTCATACTGCATTATTAATCCTTGTAACGTGCCTTTTCATCCGTTTTGTTTGGCCTTTTGAACGCTTGGGAACGGGGCCCTTTCAACGCTCGGGAAGGGGCCCTTTCGAGGCGCCTCCCCTCCCTGGATGAAGTTATGGCTACGTGCCTGGCAGAATCTGCCCCACGTCCCGGATGTCCTCAATAACTTGAAAACAATGATAGATATCGACGCCAATCTTCCAGAACCTCATGCCTTATTAATTATACATACGTCTCATCAAAAAAGTTCAATACAAATTGCCGAGTACTTTGGGAGCTAGTGTGTGTGTGTATGTGTGTGTGTGTGTGTTTTTAGTGACGGCATGTCATGCCATTTTTGCTGGAAAATGATAAACATTTAAATTTTCGTAAAATATCGTGATTTTGAGGAAATTGCAAATTAAAATCGCCATATATAGAAAATGTCATTCTATCGAAAACGGATAACTCGGATTTTAACAATTTGAGTTTTGGTCCCCCAAAACCGCCAAAAGTTATTTTTAGTTCCGAAAATTGATATGCCGTTATTTTATAACACACTGCTGTTTTAATTATGTTGGCCCCCATTGGCTACGAGGGCCCCTCTGATCCGGGATCCCCTCTGGACGAAATCTTGGCTACGCCCGGCGCCCTTGGCTGCGACCTGTATTTGCATTTCTGCATTCGCCCTCTCGCCTATCAGACGGCACACCCACCGACGTCATTGCGTTAGCTATCATACCGCGTCCGTGGGACTGGACTATGTTCTGGTAACCTTGACTGGGACTGCACGCCGGGCGAGAGGCGACTTATCACGTGACTCCCTCACCGGCTGGGGGTGAATGACCTATCGGACCGGCCGGCCTGCTGCTGCTGCTGCTGCTGCGCTGCGGAGGGATGAGATAGCTCGGCTCCCACCGCCGCCGCGGCTCTGCCCCGTGGCGGAATCACAGCAGCCAGAAGTCAGCACTGGGCAGCCCAAGGTCATATGTAGGTGGCAGTTGCTGGCAGGGTCGGCTGGTGTTCAAATCGCCTATACGGTGTGTCTATTGTGAGGCGGGACTACAGCAGATGTGGCGGGAAGCGCTCACGCATGTGAAGTTCTTATCTGGTAGCTGCCTTGGTGCGATGCGTAGAGCTTTAAAGGGAGTGTGCCTACTCACATTGGTCATGTGAAGCTGTTGACACTAGTCCAGGGGGGGGGGGGGGGGGGGTTTGGGGGGGGGGGGGGGGGGGGGGGGGGGGGGGGGGGGGGGGGGGGGGGGGGGGGGGGGGGGGGGGGGGGGGGGGGGGGGGGGGGGGGGGGGGGGGGGGGGGGGGGGGGGGGGGGGGGAGGGGGTGTAGACATTTTTGTATGAATTTACTATGCTTCATTTCGCCCAGATTCACTTTAGTTGCTGAGATTTTCAAAGTCCGCCAATCACTACTGGCAAGTAATTTAATTATCGCATGGTCGCCAAGAGCAGCTTTCGAGCATTGCTCTTAATTACAGACGCTAGCATATATTGTTAGCTCTGGCCAATGGAAAACACTCTGAGCACTGATACAGCTGCCGAACAGATCCTTGAATCATGTAACAAACCATTCATTGCTCATAACGGTTTGGTTTATCGTTTTTTAGTGCGCCATTTATAGGTAATCTTTGCTACTCTGTTTATAGTGCGATCGTTTATGAGTTTTGAAACAAAGCAATGCAAAATGAATATAAGTAAATTCACTTAAGGGGCTCCAGACGTGAATTTTATCGTAACCAACATCAAACCATTGGCTTCTTACCGTAATAAAAATATATTTGACATTTCAAAAGAGTAGGCACACTCCCTTTAACCCAGCTTTGACATGGGATAGGGGCGAATATCGCCCCCTGACAAACTTTCGCAAAAACAATATGCTTGGAGAGCAATCAGTCACTGAAAAATGAAGTAACTACTTTGCAATTTGGTTTGGGTATTCATAACACTTGGTTCTCTTTTATATATTCCGGTTTTTTAAATACCTTGAAAATTTTCAATTTTGGGGAAAAATTTATGAAAAAATCATTTTTTTTTTTCATTTTTTTTTGGGGGGGTTAAAAAACCCAAATGTTGGAAATCCCAAATTGCCATTTTGTAGATAATTAAATTTCCTTTCTTCTACCGTTTTGCGTTTCCAATTTGCATTAAAGCTATGTTTTCTACGATGCACGTTTTCTACGATTTTTTCTACGAAGCTATGTCTTCTACGATTTGTCGTTATTCAACCCAAAATGGCATGACATGACGTCATCAAAACGTCATTATCTCCCAAAGTTCTGAATTATTTTCGATTTTTTTTTAGGAAGACGCCAAATTGTTGCTGGATAAGGTAACTGAAACTTCTGACGTCGTTATCTGTTACAGTTTTCAAGTTATGCGGAAATCGGGGAGGGGGTGGGGTGGGGGTGGGGTATATTTACCCCCCCTACGCCGTGCGGGTTAAGAGAACTTTGTGCTATAAGAGTCTCAGTCTTTGGCTTTGGGTGGAAAGTATGGCCCAACAACTCAAAGATATACATTTTGACCTTTGACCTGACCGAAGTGGTGGATCCAGGATTTTCCTTGAGGGGTGCTGAAGGCCTGGGGGCACCTTTTTTGGCACCTGAGGGGGCGCCGTGTAAATTTTTCCTCCTCAAAAAGTGGTGTTGAATTTTGGGGGTTAAAACCACAAAATACGCAAATATGAGATAGTCATTTTGAAGACAATACCATTTCCTTTCTTTTGACGCTTTAAATTGGCAATTTGCATCAAAACTAGATGTTGCTCACCAGTCCACCTGAGGGGGCCTTAGGTCGACTTGAGGTATCCCTTGGTCAGCTTGAAGGGACCTCTGTGGGGGGGCTTGAAAGGGCCTTTCAGTAATTCTGAGGAAATATCGCCGGACTACCCATACCTATGATATGGGATTATATCTGTATTATATCTTATATTTCATATATATTAGTATATATGTGTATTGTGTCGGTTTTAAATATCATCATTGCTCATGCATATTTTACTGACATTTGCCTGATGTTAATCGATGATCGGTTGCATTCATTTTATTAAATATACCATCGGTGGAATCCGGCAAACAACAACTATTTGTTGGCCAGAGCAGGCTCTTGGTCAGGTTAAAGGGAGTGTGCCTACTCACATTGGTCATGTGGAGTTGTTGACACTAGTCTGTAGAACATATTTTTCTGAATTTATGCCATGTACTTTCATTTCCCCAGATCACTTTAGTTGCTGAGATATTCCAAAGTCGCAATCTACATTCTGGCAAGAAGATAATTATCAATAGTCGCAAGAGAGCTTTCGCACTAGAACATTGCTCTTAAATTACAACGCTAGTCATTATTGTTAGCTCTGGCCAGTGCGCCATTATAGGTAAAATTTTCGCTACTCTGTAATTAGTGGAACGATCTGGTTTTCTTGAGTTTTGAAACAAAACAAATGCAAACAGAAAATAAGAAAAAATTCACTAAAGGGGGCTCCAGACGTGAATTTTATCGCTAACCAATAATCAAAGCTGTAGCTTCTTACCGTAATAAAAATATATTTGACATTTCAAAAGAGTAGGCACACTCCCTTTAAGGGGATTATTCGGAACCCTAAAGCATGCATCAAATTGCAAGCATGCTTTAAATTGCAGGCATCAAAACTAGATGTTGTGCGTTTTTTCAAACATTTATTATTTTTCCACTAAAAAGGGCATGCCATGACGTCAATAAAGCGTAATTATTCACAACGTACTATATCGATTTATTGGGATTTGGTATAAAATATAATTGATGCAGCCTAAGGTGCTGCCAATTTATCTTCGATATTTAACCCGCATGGCGTAGGGGGGGTAAATATTACCCGCCCCCCCTTCCGGATTTCCGCAATAACTTAAAAACTATAACAGATAACGACGTATAAGTTTCTGTACTTTATCCAGCATCAATTTGACGTCTTCCTAGACAAAATCATCGAAAAAAATTAAGAACTTTGGAAGATAATGACGTTTTGATGACGTCATGTCATGCTATTTTGGGTTGAATAACG
>VOPJ01009487.1:0-19713 GCA_014673585.1 Semibalanus balanoides
ATCTGACACCACCACCTCTATGTGGTCAAAGGGGTGAGGTCATCTTGGTCGTCTGTTGGAAATAAGAATCGATGGATTTCGCTAGATTACAACAGCTATGATGTGAAGTGGAGGAGTTTGATATAAAATATCGTTCAGTACAGGGATGTAACCAGGGAGGAGAAGAGCCATGCCTCCCGAAAACAAACCAATTCACCTACACTAGATAAAATGTGATTCTGCTGACGACCCCCCACCTCCCTCCCCCGGCCAACAACATCTCGCTGACGGCCGACGGACTGATACCCTCCCGCCCCCCGCTCAACAACTTTTGGGAAATACGTCACTTACTAGATTTACCCCCCCCACACACACACAAAAAGTGGATTCGCCCCTGGACACCGCTGGTGCCTCCTCCCAACCATAACGCTGCCATTGGTCATTTTGCCCCTCCCCTTTATCAGCCGTCTGTGGCCGCCAGCGATAGGTATGTACTTAGTATACACCAATACCAACGGCCAATGTAAGAATGTTTTTCTTATAGCAGTAATGTTTGACACAAGTCAACTTTACCTATTCTACTTTTGACAGGTAGATGCCTACATATCTACTAGTCATATATATATATTTTTAAATATTAAGCAATGTAACCTATAGGCAAAAACAAGCTAAATAAACGTAACAACAACATCACAGTACAACAAAGTTTTCCCAGCAATGTAAACAGAACACTATTGACCATAACATGATAACGAGCGAGCGCAAAGTACTCGCGAGTCCTCACTGAATACGGGATTTTGCTCACGTCACATATAAGCGGCCGACCCGACCCAGCCCCACCCGGCCTAACCGTAACGCTTCTCAAAAGCTTATATCTTTAGATTGCTGCATCCGATTGACTTGCGGTCTACGCCATCTGATAGCCCCATTCAATCCATTATGTTATTGACATGTTTCGTCTCACGTGAGGAGTCAGCACGGCGCGTAGCGTCACGTGCCGCGTCAGGGTTGTCAGAAAATGTTATCCTGCTATAGCTGAGAAACGGCTGGACCGATAAAGCTGAAATTTGGTGTGTGGTTTGAGACTGCACTGTACCGGCAATGTCGCGCAAGTCGAACCCTGGGTCACACTGCACGTGCGCACTTGCACACCCCTGTTTTGTAACACACAAGTTATCACACTTGTTATCGGGTAACGGGCTGCTACGGACTCGCTCATCCTTCGCAGATTAAGGCGTCTTACTGGTTACGCTGATCATCTCCGAGAGGCTGGTTTGGTTTCGACATTTTAAACCACAAAAAAACATATAACGTAAGTATCTAATTGTAGGAGATGCTGGTGTACGTCTAATTATAAGCATAAAGTGATTTCAAGTTCATAGCATTTCACAGTGCTATGAATTCAGCACACGATTAATATGGGAGATAGTCCCTTTAAGTCTGCTTAGTGATCGTCTCGACACATTGCACTGTTACTGACACATTTTTGCTTTATTTTGTATGCTTTAACAGCAATAAACTGGTGATGACACATAAAGTAAGGTGTGTGCAGGGGCGGAGCTTGTGAATAAAAACGTTTGTGTCAAAACGTAGCTTCCCGATAGTGATGCATTATCGTGACATTCAATGCCAATAACATCACACTCATGGTGTGATATCACAAGCTCTACCATATGCAATCAAATACATATTTTGAGTTAGGACAGATTTGCATTTGACTAAATTTGTTAGTTCGTTTAAAGGTCCCAATTCAACCTTCGCTTGTAGTTCTACTCAAAAATTAAAAAAAAAAAAAAAAAAAAAAAAACGATCTGACTGCAAATGTTGAACTCATTGGCGTCGCCGATAATTTACGAGTGGGGGATCGGCGGAAATGACGTAGCAATAAAACACCATTATTGTGCGTGTATTTATTAGTTTGTTCATTTTTTTCATGTCGATTTTATAGTAAATACTTGTTATTTAGCGCCGCCAAGTGGAGCAAAATTTTACGGGTTTGCCGCATAAAACCCAGAAATATGGGCGGTAGGCCTTGTAGAGGTTAATAAGCTAAAAATGTAATTTATTCAATTAAGTGTTACGAAAAACCGAAGACGATGACGATGGCCACCGATGTGATGCCGCGAATCGGCGTTAAAATGTTAATTTCAGGTCGCGAAAAACTAGATATGTTTATTGAAACTAGATCGTGAGTTGAGCTAAGCCTCAGGTAACCTCTTTTCCTGGTTACACAATTGTATGATGCAAAATATTTAAATGAAGGTGATTTTCATATGCCTTAGATAATAAATCACAATGGCCGATGGCAGTCAGCGCTCAATAGTACATATGATAATAATAACTGTATTTTTATTTTTTATTTATTCAAGCGATCACCAACAGGGTCACCCCCACTAACAGGTGAAGTCAAAAGGTATATAACTATATATTCAGGTCGCGAAAAACTAGATATGTATATTGAAACCAGATCGTGAGTTGAGCCAAGTCACAGGTAACCTCTTTTCCTGGTTGCACATATTGGTATGATACAAAATATTTAATTGAAGGTAAAAAAAAAACTATATACATATGTACCAAATTGTAACAAACAAAGTTGGTAAAAGTGCAAATGGTTCAAAAGCAGCAAGAGGCAGATATACTTATCCACGCATAAATAGTCCCTGCGGATCTGGAGGAACCTGATGTAAGATGGCATTGGGAAACTGGTCCACATGATTAGCTCTTCGGTCCAGCAAGTTGGGCCCCATTGGAGCATCTTTCTGGACCATTTAGAATAAAAGGTTTAAGCAAATCGTCTCAAGGTGCTGATGTTCGCGTCCTTGCATTCGCGTCGCCTTTTTAATCGGCAGACTAGCTAGCCAGACATGTATCCCGCTTTAAAATTGATATTCTATCAAGGGTGTGAGCCCTGGCCCCTGAGGCCAGCAATTACCGCCAAGGAGAGTCTTTTCCATATTCTAAAAATTTGGAATATGGAAAAATATTTTTCCTTATTCCAAATTTGCATAAGCAATTGTGAAACTCGTGTCACGCCGCAAAGCGGCACGACATTTTCCCGTTTTTCACTGTGAATAGCTGGATTTTGACTGCTGCAAAGGCATTTGTATGATCAATTGTTAACTTACCACGCAAAAAGTGTGTGTTGGGGATCGACCTTCTGAGAGTGTGTGTAGATAGGGGGTCTGGAACCCCCTCTCAAGGCAATGTAACGTAAAGTTAATTTCGTAACTGTTTTTATTAGAGAAGAGTCGCTGGAGGCATACACTATCTTTGTTTTTGGCAAATCGGTCTCTGACCTGACTTTGACTGTTGACGAGTGACCTGAACTGACATGATTTGAAGCTCATAGTTCCACATATGGTGAATAATTAATGGTCAAATACATATATCAAACACGTCGAATTTGGGTGATTCCCTTTTCTTCCTGTGCGTTAAATACACAAGGACGTTCAAACTCACTTGTACCAGCCCCGGATGATTATCGAGGGTTTATAATGGGCTAGCAAAATAACTTATCAGATACAGAGAATGCGATGCGTTTGCACGACAATCAACAATGCAAAGAACAGCATACACGCGCTGGAGAGAAAAATCGCTCGCCTTGAGAAACGCTTTAACGACTCGCTGCAATAACCCAATGCGAGACACGAGTTCCCGCGAGACTGATACGAATTAATGCGACTGGAATGCAAAAAGCGCTGCACAACGTTCGTGTAAAGATTTTATCACTCACCTTGCTAGAATGAAAGAAGACTAGATTAATTTGGCAAGCACGGAGTACGCTATACTTTTAAGCTGGCTATATACCGTTTATTTTGGGAACTCTCGTCCCGCAGCTGTGGCCATGTTCTGAGGGATTTGCTACCTATATTTAATGTTGTAAGTACTATATTTGAAATGGCATGACAATGTTTTTTTAATGAGTTAATGATGAATCTTGCAGATCATCGGATATATCGCATGCTTATGAGAGAAAGAGATAATGAGAGATGTTGCAAATTATCTAACGAGAATATTGCACTGCAATGCACCGAGGATACTGCACCGCAATGCACCAGGGATACTGCAACACAATGCACCGGGTATACTGCACCGCAATGCATCAGGATACTGCACCGCAATGCATCAGGGATACTGCACCGCAATGCATCGGTATACCGCACCGCAATGCATCAGGGATACTGCACTGCAATGCACTGCAGTGTATAATGAATAGCAAATCGACTGATAAAGCTAATTTAGGGTCAGATAGAGGCTATCCTATCCGGATCTCCAGACACAACTGCACAGCAATTACTAACTGATCATTCATTATGTGAGCATTCAAACGCATAGCTTAAAGACCTTGGGTATCCCGTAACTTGTAAATAATTTTGTTCCTTTTCAATGCTCACCGACCAATGACCGATGAATGATCCTCACCATTCACCAATGAATACCTACTGTTAATGCTGCCCAGCGAAGTTACGTTTCCTGGCCGGTTGGTATGTGACACAGGCGTATAAACATGGGGCGGGGCTGGGGGAGGCACGGCCAGGGACGTGGGAGCCGCGAGGACAATAGGGGCAACTCGTCCCCTCAACTTTGGACCTGGGGGAGAAGCCCGCCGTTAATGCTGTTTTAGACGCTAGAGTGTGCCGACCATGCTCGGTCCGCTACGGTGTCTGCTTATTCATGATCCTTTTAACTCAATAAATCAGAAACGGCATTGATTTTACGTGTTTTTTTGTTGAAGAAGCAGAATGTGACAGTTCAAAGGCATTCGTGCAAATCACATAGATACAATCTGAAAATGTGCGTACTATGAATGTTCAGTGTTTATTGACATCGCTATTCTCAATTCGTTGGTACTCAAGTAGTACCGCTCACATATGTTGACTATCGGGAGCATGAGATCAATTCTATCTTGCTAAATACAGTGTTGCAGTATCAGCGCGACATACTTAAGTCAAATTATGAGTGGGTGATGTGGTCGTTTCGTCGTGAACGTTGTTTACACTGCTAATTGCGTGTGGTTCACTAAGTTGTTCGTTTATTGGTATTTTGGAGGTGGAGTCACTTCTATTCTATCGAGTTTTATTTATGCAAGGCGCCGAGCGAGACACGAGTATCATGTTCAATAATGCTTTTTTGGCATGGTGTCAGGCGTTTGCTCTCAGTCGAGATCTCTGCATGTTTCTTTAAGAAGGAACTGAATATTCGTAGGTGTTTAGTAGATACGTGTGATATACGTTGGGTATCTGATGCTGAAGAGTTTGCTTGCTGTGTTCAGCTAAATGTAGCTTATGATCGGCAGTGTGTTCCATATATACAGGTAAGTGAAGGAATAATATGCGTGGTCGTCAAATCCGAAACGTGTCGCGTGAGTGCAGAGGGTTTGGCTGCTGTCGCGAGATGTGACGGGCAGTGCGGCGAGTGTGGTTGGACATTGAACTTGCGTATTATTGAGCGGCATGGGACTATCGGCGTAATCTCTGTGGGGAGTAGTACCGGTGGTATGTATAAAAATACGGAGCGCACTATGTATCGTATGTGAAAGCGTGGGCGTATAGTATCTGAGATTATGGACTTCGGAGCTAGCTATTTTACCTGTGTGTTCCTGATGAGCTAGACCGGTTATATCGACATGGAAGGTTATATCCGCTTTCTTGTAGTAGTACATATCATTCGTATTTCGTATACACCGCAGTGTCCGTCAATATGTCTTCTTACCCCCCCTGGTACTTGAAGAAATCAGACTTTGCTCACCGAGCTTCCTGGGCATGCCTCCTAAACTTTGGCTGTCACGTCTTATTCGGTGAGAGGTATGATGTGTATGTTCTGACTGATGAGCGGAGCGGAACGACTGGTGTTTGAGTTGGTAAATAGGTTGTCGCAAGAGAGAAGAGCGCTGAAATGCTACATGAGAGTTTATCGGATGGTGGGTTGCTGTGCGATCTCGTGGGTCCCAAAGAGTTTCGAGAGTCTTAACAGTTGCGCTCCTCACCCCTCTGACTTTTCGTGACGTTTCTCCATCCCTTGTAAATGATATGCAGAAAGAAGAAATAATCAAATGTTTTCAAACGGAGGAATATTAATTGACAAGGAGCCCGGCACCAGGTTCACACTGGCAGTGGCCTGTAGCCTGGTCAATCACTGCTCATCAGAAATCTAGGCAATTTACGCCCACCGAGTCTCCCGGCATTGTGCCAGACCATACCACAGGCTGATTACAGATCAGCGGCCATGTTACTGAGCTGTGATTACGTTACTATAGGCTAGTGAATAGCTCATGCATGAGTTGGTAGTGAGCCAGTCAGTAGTCGGCAGCAAGGCCAGGGCCATATGACATGGTCGGCTGAGTGCATTGGTCTGTCGCAATGTCGCATCCTTCATTACTGAGAGTCTGAGAGAGGACGAGGCTGACCAATAATGCCGCAACATGAATTGTTTACACATTTTTACCTCAATCATGTTGCAATCTGTGGGAAACCACTCCGTTAGAACATGGTCGTCGTGCTGGGGCGATCACATTGAGCAACATGAGCAGCGGACATCACTAAGCCGTTCAGAAGGTCACTGTGTCAGTGCCGTAAGCCATGAGTCGGTGACGGTGCGGCACCAGTTATGGTGGCCTCAGTACATGACGAGGATGGTTTGACCCGGCAAAAAAACGGGTTGTTTCGCAGCATCAGCCAGCGCCGTTTTCATGACAACAGCTTACTGTTTAACGGCGAGTTGTACCACTTGGATATGCTACTTTTCTTTTCAAGCCTGTCCATGACCCACTTTGAGGCTGAATGTACTTGTTATCAATTTGTTTTTATTTTTGCTTGACTACCGAAGTATCGTGCAATAAATGTTGTTACCGAAAGTAAGTTTGTCTGTTGTCATGTCAACGTGCTCGTCGTATGACCTTGGAACGAAACATTCAGTGATCACACTTTTCTCTCAGCGTCGGCTTCACGTTCTGAGCTGCGGCAGCTCCCGGTCGCGGTGTCACCTCAGCCACAGCTGGGCAGCTCGGGGCGGACTCCGCCCGGACAGTCACCGCCACCGCCCGTCCCCAGCTGTTCCGCCCGGCGGCGGCGGCGGCGGCCAAGATCGCGGATCGATCGGCCGCTGCCGTGACGTCACAGTGGCCTGAGCGACTGGCCCCGCCCACCGTCCACCGCCGGCCGCTGTCCCGGGTCATGAGACGACCGGGAGTCGGGATAGTGTGTTGTTGTCTAGTCACTGCCGGAATATGTAACGGAAAATATCTCCACTCGCTGCTCCATTTCCCCACGAACAGCGCGACCGATTGAATGGGATGAAGCCAAGACTCAATGCAGAAAAGGTTTAATATAGGTACGCCCGTTGCGTTGTAGTAAAAATATGAAGTAAGTGCTGCTGAAAACCCAAAACGATGGTAATATTTGTTTCTCGAAAAGAATGTAGCTTTATAAAAATTAATACTTTTAAATTTGAACAATACTGTCATCATTGAGCTGTAGAGCGCTATAGAGGATAGGCACTAGTGGTGCCAGTTTCAGAAAATATTTGTCCAATATCCAACCGATGTCCAATATAATGGTCAGCTGTCCGTCCGAAACTGTCCGAAGATCATTGTTTGTCCGAAATTTGTCCGAAAGCAGAAACAAAATGTATGATATGGAATGTAAAATGGTTCCAGCTGTATAATTCACTATATATATATATATATATATATATATATATATATATAATATTATAGTAATATATATATATATATATAATTATAGGCATTTGTGTCAAATAATGCTACAGTTAGGATATAGAAAGCCAAAATTTCATTATATATCCATTTAAATACACGACAAGCTATCCTTGGGCATTGGATGTCCGAAAATGTGCAAAGAAATATGCTTATGTCCGACCAAACACCGATCGGTGTTCGGACAAATTCGGATTTCCGAATATATTCGCACCGATTGGCACCACTAATAGGCACCATCTTTGTATACAATTCTGACGTACTTGAATACATACAAGTCTTTTGTTATCGTAATAGCAGCAGGTGATCCATTCAAAGTTCAAGAAAGACTAGTCGCTTTCTCCCAGGATCAGCTACTATCTTGGAAATTTGTATTGAAGCTGTCAACCTATCAGTGGCTGCACCAGCCTGGATTTTTTGCAAATTATAAATTAAATTGCTTAAAACGTTTAAGTTTTTTTTAATGACATTAATAATTTATGCATTTCAAGACGGCACAAGATAATGTCTATCTCAGTTTAAAATCGATACGAAGGTGAAACAATTCCTTTAAAGGGAATAGTTTCACTTTGAAAAAAACGAGAAAAAGCTCAGATGGTGAAAGAAGCAGAAATTAAGTATCATATTACTAGTAAGTTCAAAGAAACCTATAGTTACCGCCGGAAAAAGCAAATTTAAAATGTCACTTATTTGGTTGATAATTCACATTTTTTTCCTCAAAGTTAATGCGAAATCAGGCTGGGCGAGAAGCACGAAACGTCCATCGATTTAGTAGGGATCGTTCGTATACATGGTGGTACTTTGCCCAAGTACTTGTGAGATGCCGAAAATACAACGCTTTTGAAACCATTACAGTCTTACTTAAGAGGTATTCGTCACTATTATATTTCACTAGAAAATTGTAGTGTTCCGCCATCGTCGCTCACTGTCGGCTCGGGCGTCTGCAGCCATCGTCCGGTCTGGATTGATGTTCACAAAACTCAAGGGTTCATGCACGCCCTACGGTCCGGGCGGCTGCGCCGCGGGCGGCCAATCAAAACAGCGGCACGCGTTACTGGTACGGAGGCGGGGTTCGGTAGGGGGAGGGGACAGGGATCAACAACGCCGAGCCTGGAAGTTCAGGCCAGCGCTGACGCTACGCATTACGCTATAGAACGTTGTTTATAAAAAATGTTTTATTAGGAAGATTTAAACATTCAAATCACTATGCATAGCATTACCTGACAAAGTTCATTTCTGCAATAAAAATAATTAGGTACTTGGAAACAGTATGTTTGATCCAGCAACTTTACACTTTCCCCAAGTCTTTATGTCATCTGTGCGTCATAAATCCTACGTCAATGAGCCAAAATCAGCCAATTCAGCGATGGGTTACCGGGTATTACCCTGGTCCCGACTTTTAGGACTTGAATATAAATAATTTCAGAAAGTTTCTTGGAAAATGTGAAAGCGTCACAAGTCATTTTCAGCATGCGCACAACTGGCTATCTCAACTCAAAACCCTATTTAAAGGTGAATATTCCCTTTAAGCCTTTGGTGCAGCTTCTTTATCCGCCCTGTAGCTCAGTGGAGACCGCTGGACTTCTGACCTATCCCGGTGAGTGTGCAGCCCGGGTTCGAGTGCTTCGGCGCTCCGCTATTGCTGCTGACTGGGATGGCCTGCAGCCGGTTGGCAGTGATCGCACTCAGGCCAGATGACGTCAGTGAGCGGAGCGACCGTTGTCCAAGTATGTCGGGCAGTAAAAGTTCGTCTTCTAAATTTGCCGGCAACAGGAATGCCCGCGATCGGGTGGCAACAAGCTCTGCTTAGCGCGGGTCCTGACCTCGGAAAGCCATCCATACACAACATTCGGACTAAATTTATTTAAAAAAGCCATGTGGATTGTTATGTTAGAGAAGTATACTTATTTCCTATTGCCACCAAACGGCGCGAAATTTTTACGGGTTCGCATGATAAAACCCAGAAATATAGGCGATGGGCCTTGTAGAGAATAAGAAGCTAAAAATGTTAGTCAATTTAGCGTTGCGACGAACAGAAGACGATGACGATGGCTTCATTATGGTGGCGGCCACCAATGTGACGCCGCGAACCGGCGTGCAAATTTTAATTTTAGGTCGTGGAAAACACAATTTTCATATTAGAACCAGACCGTGAGTGGAGCCAAGCCTCAGGTAACCCGTTTCCTGGTTGCACATCTCGGATCTGAAGACAAATATTGAAATGAAGGTGGTTTGTATATACATTAGCTAGCCTCGGATAGTGAATCACGATGACTGGTGACAGTCAGCGCCCAATACACCCTTTCTTAGTGCGATGCGGCATCTGTTCAGCTCAATTAGGCATTTCTCAATTTAAAAAACGACAGCATGACATACTGTTTGGCATAATATGCATCTCACATCGGCGTAACACACTCCCGGCAGGCAAAGGGCATTACAACATTGACAGTTCAGGTGCTCTGTCAATTTGTAGGCATGCCCCGTTGCCGTAGGGAGTGAAAATGAAAAATTACGCCGGATTTCGTGAAAATTGCATATATGTCAAACAGTATGTCATGCTGTCGTTTTAAATGAGAAATGCCGAATTGAGCTGAACAGGTGCCGCCTCGCATTAAAAAGGTGTAGGTAGTACATATTATGATAATAACTGTATGCATACCTATTACCTATGTACTGAACTGTAACAAACAACTGGCAACAGTGCAAATGGTTTGAAAGCAGCAGGAGGCAGAACTACTTTTCGGCGTTTGACTTGGGGCCAGCAATTACCGCCAGGGAGAGCTTCTGCCAGATGCTTAATGAAATTTATTTTCCCATTTTTCAAATTTGTATTTAGCCATTGCGATACTTGTGTCATGCCGCGAAGAGGCGCACAATTGGCCAGTCTTAAACTGTGGATAGCCGGATTTTGACTGTAACAAAGGCAATTTTTACGATAAATTGTTAACTTTCCCCGCAAGAAGTGTGTGTGTGGGAGGGAGGTCATCCCATCTTCTGAGAGTGGGGGTCCGGAGTCCGGACCCCCCGTCGGCGACGCCCCTGGCCCTATGTCAGTTTTGAAAGACCCTTGCAAGACTTGAGAGCGCCCTATGCTGTTTTTTTCTTCAATTTATTACAATTTTCATTTTGTTCTCTCAATTTATTGATTGATTCATTTAACAATGAATATATTTTAAAATGTTTGCGACGTCAAACCACCCTGGCTCATTAGCGGTGGCTGCCAACTACTGCGAAAAATCCCGTTTTTAGTGCGAGCCGGTGGGGCTGGGTGGGACTCAGCGGTCGCACTCAAGGTCAGTTGATGTCAGAAGAGAGGGCGTGGTGGACCGTGTCCACTGTTTAGGCATGACGGATACGTCAAACTTTCCCCTCTAAATTCCGCCGGACGCCAGAAATGGTGCGATTGGGTGGTAGTGTCAGGGCCAGACTAAATTTATTTTAAAAAAATCACAAAGGACAGAGAGCCCATAAATAGAATTGGGCGAGGCACCTGGTCTGCCTTTTAAAATTTTGCTCAAGTATCGTTCACTGTTGTGCCTCAGTTGCAGCGACGTATCCAAGGGGAAGGGACGGGGGCCATGACCCCCTAAGCAAAACGAATTTACACCAGATAGAATGGGATTCTCTGACGACTCCCCCCCCCCCTGGTCAACAATATATGCTGAGGAGCGAAATTTGAACTCCAACACCGACCGGTGGCCCCCTCCCTGATAAAAAAAAATCCTGGCTACGTGCCAGCTCAGTTGAATATCATTGCGCTACATCCTTGACCCTGACAAAGGCAGAACAATGGTTTTCAGATGTCACCCGACTGGTTTCTCAATCAACCAGTCGCACGGCGGCGTCCTTGGTAGAGGCTACGGTTGCGACCTTCACCTTGGTAGAGGCTAACTGGGCGCGGACCAGCCAGCCGCCATCCTTGGCACAACCAAACCGGGCGCTGGCGGGCTACGCTACGTTGTTTGTATTCTTTGCGAGATGACCAACTGAACAGAGGCCTGTTCACGGACCTGTGGTTGACTGCGGTTCGGCGGCCAGCAGTGGTGTGAAGCCGGGAGGGGTCACTAAAAGTGGGAATGGTCGAAAGGTGTGACGTCACACGGCTGCGGTTGGCTGCGGTTTCGGCGGTTGGCACGAAGCAACCGCCGATACGCAGGATCAAAAAGTTATGTTAACCTGCGCAGTGCGGCGTTAAGTGTTCAAGAGACGCATGCTTGTGACGCATGAGGAAAGGGGCGTGGCTAGAGCCAGCTGGTAACCGCCGAACCGCAGGTGGTCGTGAACAGGCCTCTGGTGTGTCTCCCCATCCCTTCGAGTCTTTGTGTCGCCGTGCCGACAGTTTCTCGCTCTTTTCTAGCTCCGATATCTGCCGAGGCGCAAACAGGCTGATATCATATACGACAATTTATTATCAAACGCAGCGTTCCTACCAATAAATATGCTCTATAATCAATATATGGGTCCACCTCACCGCTACAAAATACCAACGATCGACCCCCAGGGACAGGCATATCGGAACAATGCGCCGCCGTCAGCTGACGTCACTACACGCGCCAGCTGACGGCTACTCTATCGCAGACGCTTTGGTGAAACAGTATATCGCCAGAGACCCACGGCGCGGTCCACCGCCGTCCGAGGGCCCTTGTGACGTCATGACCAGTGTCTGACGCTTTGTGCACAAATCAAAGGTGGCAGTCACTTCCGGACGTCCTCACACGTCACTCACAAACAGTACGATTGTATGATTAACCAGCGGCACCAGTGCAGCACTGGCACTATCACAGAGGAATGGACGCCACGGCCGCCCCCGCCCCCGCCCGGGCCGGCCGGCGGCGGCGACAGCCGGGCGTCCCAGGGCATCAGAGAACTATCATGACCGCCCACGCGCCGCGGCGCCACCACTCCCCCCAGCGTAAACATGATACGATGGCGCATACGTCACCCCATCCCGGCCGGCACGGCCTCAGAAGGCCGAGTCGAGCTGCTGTTCGTACCGGCTCGACAGGAACGAGGCCGCCTCGGTCATCTGCGCGAGGCACTGGCCCAGCCCGCTCAGGTGAGACTCGAAGCGTGCTCGCACCGCCAAGCAGGGGTCCTCGGACGAGCCGGAGACGTCCTCGGACGGCTCGCTCTCGTGGCCCGAGTCCTCGCCGGCAGCGCCCGACGAGCTCGACTCGGAGGAAAGCGAGCTGAGCGAATGGCTGCTGAGCATGGACGGCATGCGCTGCAGCGGCTTCGTCTCCAGCTCCTCCGTCTCGACTCCGCAGCCGCCGCGCCGCACTGTGCTGCGCACCGACTTGAGCAGCTGGAAGACGTCGTACGCGTCCGAGGACTTGAGCAGCGACGGCAACGGCTTCTGCTGGTCCGTCGACTCGTCTTGCACGCTCATGTCCATCAGCCTGTCGAAGGAAGAGAACACGGTCACAGGCGGTTCGGTGGCGATTAAGTTTGGCAGCTCGAGCGACACGTTACCAGTGCAGGGGAACAGGAACAGGATAGGGAAGGCGGTCAAGTAGAGCAGGTGGTTAGCAATGTAATCGTGCATATTTTCCCTGTATGATGTTATCTTACAGCCGTTCAAACACCCGCAGGCTGGGTGCTATTCATTCAACGCACAGTAACCTAGCCCATTACCCGAATATTATCTATCAGGTTTACTGCATTGTTAAATGTTATAGAGGGAAAAACAATGGGTGAATAGGGAAAAACGACGTCAAAGTTGTCACTTGCATGATAAACGGGTGATGTCAATGATATATGATTCGGTAGTCGTCATGGTCTGCTACATCGATCTCGCTATAAGCTACAAACACAAGTGGAATCGCAACGCAACATGCAAGGACATCACCTGGGAAACCGTACCGTTACGATCAATACTGAGGCGACTAACATAAACCTAGCCTTCGAAATTTCCACTTAATTTCCAGCGTTAGCAAACTGATGGTTGCACTGTGCGCTACCGACAACCTGTTCACTCACTAGGTCAACGTTTTTCCACTTGATAGATTGTTGCCTCATAACCTCTGCGTGCCTTAGGCACGGCTTAATCCTGTAAGCCCTGATCCGCTGACTAGCCTTGCAGCTTTTCAGAGGAGGTCAGTTTTCTGACACCACTTCCAACTGACATTTGGCGTGCAACTGCACGCATACAATTCCCGAGAAACCACTCAATCCCTGACACGGGGCGTCATCCTGCACCCAAGCAATTGACAGTTGGGCGGATCTCGGAAGCCCGGTTACGACAGTGAAGGCTGCAGGCTGGAGGTTCCGGCAGTGACTCCTCGTCGCCTCGGGGCGCGATGGATCCGGTCGCGGCCCACTCGTTCCGGTTGGGGCACGCTGGGCCCGGTTCGACGAGTCAGGTTGGATCGGGGCTCGTTGGTTTGCGCACATCGCCAGCCTGGCCAGTGAGGCGGCCCTGACCCAGTGACGTACGCATGCTAACGGAGCACGGAGCCGGAGCCGGGGACGGGGACGGATCTAGCGACACTTGCATACCTGACCGTCGAGGTCACGCGGGGGAAGGGGGGGGGGGGGTGAGTCGATGCCAGGCGTCGGCTCGGCAGAAGGTCACTATCGCAAACTTGACCGACGCTGGGGCTGAGTCAACGTCGACTCGAGCTGTGTCTTTGAACAGCGATATCTGATATCACGAGTGGCATTTCCGAGAGATAAAAAAACGATAAACACGCTATCGTTCATTACTCGAGAGGCGTACACCGACCACAATTAGAAAAGCCAATGTGTGTTGCCATCCCAAATTTTTCACGAACTCAGACCACTAAGTAAGCAAACACTTCTGACAGAAAGTCAAAGGTAAATGAACTGCGTCGCATTAAATCGGCGACTGCGTTCTAGCGTCAGCTGTTGGCTGGTGAGGCCATACTCCACCACATCTGTGCGGACCAGGTTAACACGTGACGGTTGACAGGACGTCCTCTACACAGTGCCTGCTGTCCTCTCGAGTCCACCCGGTCCTCTCGAGTCCACCCGGTCCACGCGTGTCGCTCGCGTGTGGTCAGTTCTCGAGCTGACACTTCTCGTCGCTGGGACACGCCGTCTGGCCCGGCGTTCAGCTGGCGGCCCGCCAGACAGCGTGAGGGATCACGCAGCCCTCGGCTGATACTCCGACACGCACCCGCATCGTGGCCGACGATCGATGCTGGCCCGGCGGTACAGACGGCTGCCAGGCGGAGGGGCGGAGGGCTGCCAGGCGGAGGGGCGGAGGGGCGGAGGAGGGCTGCGGCGGCGGCGGCGGCGGAGGGGACAAAGAACGGCCGACATTGAAACGGGCAGCTAGGAATGAAAGGCCTTTTTAAACGCTACCCGCTTGGGCTAGGGCATTTGTTTGTGGGATGGGCTTGTGCATTCCTCGTAAAAGCTAACGGTCTTCGGCGAGTTCGGTAGTTTCCGAGGAATCTCATCGATCGGCATAGCGTCGGCACTTGGGTTGTACGCTACACAACAGCCATCGCTATCGGCAACATCTAGTGACTTGTTTTGGTGAACGCACCGATGCAATCGCTAAACCGGATGCGTTGCAATGCAAGCGAAAACAAAAAAGCTATACCGGTCAGTTCCTCCAAGTGAAAACCTCGCCGTATTGTTACCGGAGGAGACAGCCACCAAAACTGGACCTGCCTAGCTCGGCGTCTGGTCGTTCAATGACATACTTTTTGTGGGTGGCGGGTACAGAGAAAGGCCGTGCAGGGGCAGGGCCAGGTTTGGACACTGTCGCCCGCTTGCGCTGCACTCCTACCACGATGGCAAGGTACACGGGTCGCCCGAGTTGAGGATTTCTCATGTCCCGGTCAGCTTGTGAACAGTGTGTCACGGTTGGGTCACACTGGTCCATGGTGGCTTTAAATGACGGTTCAGGGGTGAACCCGCCAGCAGTTACGGAGAATGGTGACACAGCTGTGGCTTTACGCCCACAAACTGTGAAGGCCACAGTCATAATGCGCGCCAAGTAATGTGATTAGACCATGATACAAAATTTGGTACCGGAATGGGCAAACTCCTCTGTAGTCGAAGGGGAAGATGTGAGCTTAATCTGACCTACGCCATACACTGCTGACTGGATCAACCATGTTCATCACGGTCCACAAGAAGACAGAACCAGCCAACGATCAACAAGGCAGGAATTTGACCATGGCAGCCGCCGCCCGCAGCGGGAGATGCCGACCTCCGGTCCCGTGATCACGCATACCGCCCAGATGGGCGCCTGATCACCTCTCGCCTCCCCCCGGGTCACCTTGGGAGAGGTCACCGCGCTGGTGCCGGTGCCGGCGCGCCTGCGTGCGAGGAGATTCCTCACTGCACCCTCGGAATGTCCGGCTCCAGGCCCGCCCACAGGCTGAAGCAGGCAGAGGAAGGCCGAGGCAGGCCGAGGCATACCAGACCGGTCGGAAATCCCCTGAGTCTATCACAGAGACCGCTCGGGCTAGGCAGGCTAACTCAGCTCCGTTAGTTGATGTCAACTCACCTGGACGGCACTAGGATGGTCTCCTCCATGTTCTGCACGGCGCGGTCGAACTTCTGCATGCCGCACAGCAGCGAGTTGGCGGAGATGTCGGACATGCCCATGTCGGTCGTCTGCAACAATCGCAATGAGCCACGGCGTCAGTCGCGGGCGGCCTATCACACTGCACGGCTGACGAAACAGCCTCCCGCCGCGCGAGCCGGTGACGTCACACATCAGTGACGTCACACATCAGTGACGACAGACCGTTATCACACACTGAGTCGCGCTTCGAAAGAGTTCAATGCCAAGCGCTGCAGGTCAACAGCTGCGGCTCGACGAAGGCGGCTCCTCGAGAGTTGCCTAACCGGTGACGGCGGCGTGTAGTGGAACGGAGCCAGGTAAGACCACGTCACGAGCAAGCTCCGATTCCGACATCGATGACGTGGCAAACGGATTGACTCACGTGGAGTTGTGAGCAGAACGGGAGATTTGGCTGATATCATACAATCTCGTCCGACGAGCTTGATACTAGTTTTTGTATTTGAAGGGATATATTTTTAAGATCAGTTTAGTTTTACTAAACGGAAAAGCTCTCAGCATGACATGAAACTCAGTCCAGCAAAATGAGGTCACAATAATTATATGAAACTATTCACAGGTGTCAGCAAATACATGTCACTGGCTCTGAAGTCGCCTCCAGGCTGCCAGCCAAAGTCGCGTCCATCGACACACGTTTCGAGGGGTGTGAACCACCACTCCCTGCATCCTATCGACCTGTGCCGAGCTGGCTGCGGCCGTCCACCCAGCACCCGGCACTCACCGACTGACGCTTCAGCTTTTTCCGGTCTCCACTGCGCCCGCTCGTCTTCTCTTCCGCTGAGTAGAAGCGCTGCATAATGTGCTGCATTCGTCCGGTCTGACCTGCACTGTCTCACTCCGCTCACACTTCTGAATTGTCTCGGATCGTGCTCGCACTGCCACCTCGACGCTCGCACTCTGTCTGCTGCTGTGAGGGCCGCCGCCGGTGGTTATATGCCCTGACGTCAGACGGGGCGGGGCTTACTGGGCGGCTGACTCGGCGCGGCCGGTTCGAACGCGGCGCACCTCGGCTGGAGGGAGGGGGAGGGTGGCGCGATGCGGCATCGTATGTGTGTATCGCGTGATCGCGGGATGGTCGCGGGCTGATCACGGGCCGGTCAGTCAGCCGTCAGCCGATTACACGCTCGGACGGTCGGACGGTCGGACGGTCGGACAGTCGGACGGTAATGGGTGATGAGTAGAGGTGCTAATTTTCTACCCGCTTACCCGCCAGACGCGGGTAGTGACTACTCGCATGGGTAGTAGCGGGTATCACAAGTAACCATTTGGCTGAAGTGGGTAGCAGAATTGTCATAAATTGCGAAAAACAAAAACTAAATTGTTGATAAATTATCGATCAAACATGGGTACCACAGTGTCCAAAGAAGACAAATATTGATAACAGTTTACCACTACATAATTTGAGTTATTAACTTTACAACGTGATGATAGCAAGCATATGGCAGCATAAGAAGCTTTAAACTCAGTCAAGCATAATTCATACAATAGATTTAACATTAACAATCATTATGTTATTGTTCGTTTTTATCGGAAAAAACAGTTTTTTATTACAAAAGTGAAAAGAACAATATTTCGGTACCTTTATCTTGCTGTACCTTTCACAGAGTCTGTAGACCATTCCAGGCCGGGCAGTGGCGGCAATACAAATTGGCCCCCCATATCCGCTGAAACTAGTGATGACAAATGGGTAATGGCTGCAAAAAATAACGTTTTGAGGAAAATAATTGATTTTTTGCCTCGTTCGTATTTTCTCTATTTGCTCTTCTCCGTGTTTCCTCCTATGTGGTTGCAATTTGGTAGCAGTAGAAATAGGCGAAAGTGGCACGTCGATGCTATTTTGATCCTGGAGCGATTCACACTCAACGAGACTTTTTGCATCGTGGCGATACACTGGCGGATCCTTTGGGGCGGCAGGGGCAAAAAGTTCCCTAACTTCCCACAACCCATTCCACGCTCGAATCGGGGGTGGCAATATAAACTTAATCCCGCTCCTCAAACACCATAACAATTAAAAATCGTAAGAAATTCCCTGCAAATACAAGTAAAACGCGTAATAATTCAGAAAAAGACTATAGACCGCACGTAAGAATTCCCGATGCATTGTTCCTTAAAATAAAGCAAGTTTATGTTTCGCAGTTAAATAAATGCACAAATTCACACGCTCTTATAGGAGAAGAGAACTTGTCCCGACAGTTAGACCGCGAATGAGGATCCATTTTGTTGACGAATGTACGTACCGCTTGTTCACTACTTGTTAGGTATTATGTAGTGCACTAAACGCGGCGAGAAGGTCGTATTGTGTGGGCATAGGTTAAGTCCCATACTATTTCATAAATTTTACATTAGATAACATTATTTTTTTCACGACGATGACCACCCCTCCCCCAACGGAGTCAAGGAACACGGAGACCACACAGCGAAAATCCCCCCCATTATTAGGAACGCTGAAATCTGCCAGAATGGGGGAGAGAGAGCCGATAAGAATCGGATGGTAAATCAAATTTCACTCCTCAGCCATATGCTAACCGGAGGAGGGAGGGGGGGAGGGGGGGTCGGGTCGTCAGAGAATCCCATTCTATCTAATGTAAATTTATTTTTCCCAGAGTCCTCGTAAAAATTATTTTCCCCATGGTCATCGTGACCCCCTGGGCTAAATCCCTGTTTTTTTGGGGGGACATGTATAGAGTGTACGTTGTGATTAGGTGAGATCGTGACATAAGCATTGCCAGGCTTCATATCCTTGGTGGAGAGTGCACATTCGGCCACATCTGTACACATCCAAAGAACATCACCGTGCAGTCAGAAAGTGGGAGCAAAATCCGATGTCTGTATGTGGTCTATACGAAATATTTCGAAATATTTGTTGACTTAGTTTTATTCCTTGAACTGTGAAACATTTTTTTTATTTTTTCATACTTTGCTAAAAACTAATATACATTTTTTGTTTAACGTTACTATTTCATCAGCTGTATGGGATGTCTTGTATCAGTTGTATGGGATGTCTTGGGATGTAGTCAGATCGCAACGCACCATTTGTGACGCATCAGAGACGTTGTGAAATCAGTGAAAAAAGTATTTGTACTGAATACTGAAGATCTATTGGTGGGTGCATCTTGGGATGTAGTTGGTAAACAAGACAGCTACAATTATTTATGTATACACATTTTGAAAAGCTTGAAACGATAACCAATGTAATCCATGGGCAGAGATGCAGATTTCAATGCGGCGTTAGGTATGCATACTTTGGCTAGCTAAACCATACTATACCTTCAAATATTTTCCAAAAGGGTCATCGGCTAGGTGCAAGTCCTCATGCACCTATATCAGTGTTGGATCTACGGTTGGGCAAAATGGTCAATTGCCCCCCCCCCCCTCCGTCTCAGCTATCTGTACATAAGTGAAATATTAAAGTATCTCTATTCATTATTCGAACAATCACAGCCGTTTAAAATTGATA
>VOPJ01009488.1:0-19709 GCA_014673585.1 Semibalanus balanoides
TCCGACCACAATGGTGTGCCCCTACCACGTTTCGGGACGCAGTGGAAAATCCTTAAAATATGCCCTGGGCCATGGATATCTACAGACTATCTCGTGGGTTAAATGTTCCCACACCTACCGTCCCAACTGCGCAGCGAGGCAAGGTGGTGACGTGTCCACCAGCGTTGGTGCAGACAAATACGGAGAGACCTGTAAGGCAGCCAAGGGCATCCGAAAGTGGGGGAGGCATTCTGAAGTAGATTCTTTCCATGCAACGCCCATATAGGCGTAATGTTAAAATCCGAAAATGTTGGGTGACACGTCCCCCCCCCCCCGCCGTCCCTCCTTGTGGCGGAGTCCCTGGGCAGTCTGGTACTGTCGTGTAGCAGATGACAGCGGTGCAGCGCCAGACCAGACAGGTAAAGAGAAAGTTCGGTTAGGCGTGTGACGTCAAGCGTGGATATAGATGGCGCCTTGGTCGCTGCAGCTGCTTTGGCCTATTTTAGCATGTCCGGTTAGTAGCCTCCTGGTAGCTCAGTTGGTAGAGCGGTGGACTGTAGTGGTACGATTGACAGATATCTATAGGTCGCTGGTTCAAATCCGGCCCGGGAGATTTTTGGGGACGGGATCTAGAAGCTACTTCAGAACAGTGCTTGTCATGGATCGGGTGCACCCATGGGTGCCCAGTGCCCACTCAATTCTTCCGATTGTCTAGGTTGGGTATGCATTTGTTGCGTTTCCATGGGTACTGGGTGGGCATGGGTATGGTATGACAATTTGTATTTAGTAATATCGCTAAGCGTTATTTTTAACTTGACAACCAGATGTTCAATCAGGTATATATACATGATATAGGACACTTAAACAATAAACTTCGGCGAGTTAAATGGGTTTAAATACCATTTAATCCATGGGTTCCATGGAAGACAAACGTTTGTATTCCGGAGCTTGCTGAATTGTCAACAAACTTTCTCAATATCCCTGAATCAGGCGAATTGCGAAATAAATTGCCATTAGGAACATATTAGTATGAGGGGGAAAATGATTAAATGTTATCTGTAAAGTCGGTTCGGTATGTTGGCGCCCGCAGCATACAAATAAAAGAACAGTAGTATAGTCTCAATGCATTTGTACCAACGCTTAACAGCATCCTATGATTGACTTCAATATCAGCAAATGTTAATAACACTTACCGAATTGGCGATCTCCGTTGACCTACACAAAATTGCAAACATGAAGCTCATCATACACACATGACCCTGCTTTTGCTCTGGACGTTTCCATTCCGTTAAACACAGCATAAAACATTTTACATCTTTTCACCATGCATGAAATATTTGTCAAAACCTATGACATCGCACTGGAGAATTCCTCGAACGATTGGTCGCAACCACAGCTTTGTTCCTCGAACACTTGAACACAAGAAGGGAATAGGAGGTAGCACCAAACCGCGTATTCGAATGATAATTACGATACATTGCAAAGTCCCGCATCCGTTATAAGCGCTTCCCTTTACAACCATCATTAAAAGTGAAAAACAATGCGTTGACATTTCCCAGAGCTGTCAGCTGGTGTTCTGGGTGTTCTGGCGACATATTTTGTCCTGCGCCGCTCATGCCACTCCCTGCACATCACCTGTCCTTCGTCAGGGATGCATCCAATCACACCACTTAGCCACTTAAAAACGTCACTCCTCTCAAAGAAACGCACTAACATCAAGGCCTCCTCCTCTTCCTCTTAGCTTTGTTCTTCACCTCACACTTACACCCGCTGCGTATTCGGATATAGTCCAGCACCTTCGTCCCGTTCACATTGTACACAGCGTACGAATGTGAATACTGCTGCACACATTTATACCGGCGGCGCATGCGGCGCTCCACGAGCGAGTCCTCGGCGTCCGACCGCGGCTGGCACGAGCGCTCGAAGAACATCTGCTGGAACGTGTCGTCGGTGTAGAGGATGGCGAGGCTGCCGTCGCGCCTGGCGCCGGCCCGCGGACTGGTCAGCTCCTCCCCGGCCGGGCAGCAGACGGAGAAGTCTCCCAGGGAGGGGCTGTAGCGGCGCAGGGCGGCCAGACTCGCCTCCTGGTCGGTCGCCGGCGACTCCAGCTCGTCCGGCAGCGGCAGCGGCTCGTCAGGCGGCTCGAGGGGCCCGGCGTGACGGGGGGACCTCCGCCGTGGGCTGGTCGACCTGTCGATACACACCCAGCTGCGCTCAGTCACCATCAGCGCGCTCCAACGGGTCATCGGTGGCTCCCCAACGTCACCGCCGAACGACTCCCGGACCATAACTCACCATAGTAATGAAAGCCCCGCAGAACACCACGGCACCTTATATGGCCAACGGACTCTGTGATGCAGTTCTCTGCCACTTTGTTGTCACATGAGCGGTTAGATCACCACTTTAGTTTAATGAAAGCTCCGCAGAACACCACAGCACCTTATATGGCCACCGGACTCTGTGATGCAGTTCTCTGCCACTTTGTTGTCACATGAGCGGTTAGATCACCACTTTAGTTTTATCTACACTTGTTTATGGGCACCGGACACTTCAGGCAGTGGAGATTGCGGCACTCCCTGCGCCTTACCTGTCATTCACGATGTCTGGTAGTCTAGGCAGGCTGATCTGTGAGGTCACAAGCATGTCGTTCCAGCCGTGCGGAGTGCGCTCAGAATGCTTAGCAGAACCCCACTGGCTACCGGTCCAGACGAGCGCAGCCTGTTAACAGAGAGACGGGGTCGTTCATTGCCTGATCGCCTGACACAGGTCATCTGAGCCATTGACAGGTCTGTCAATGGCTCAGGACAGTTTACATCCGATTTGATCATATGAACCACTAATACAGATTTTAGCGTTTGCGAATTATGTATTCGTAGATATTATGAACTATGAGGCTTTTTAAACATGCACCTCGTAAACGAGAGGGTCTTACGAACGCACAATTGCAATCACGGTTCATGCATACTTGCACAGTAGACAGGTAGGTACTAGGTACACAGATTATACAAATTTTAAGAATAACACTATACAGAGTACGTAGTTTCATGGTATACATAGGTATACATTTTCATACATTAAGTATCCATATTTTACTTTAGTTTGATCAATTATGAAGCGAAAAATAACTTGAATAGCAGCCTGAGTACCTACAGCTTGTGTTACAATGCGGCGAAAATACGGCTTGAAAGAATCTCATTTAAACAAAGTTTGTTGGAAAACTCACCACCACCAGAGGCATAAGGCTTCGTAGCATGTTAAATATAACACGTTTTTGCATACTTAGAATGCTTTGAATGTTTTCTGCTGCTGCTTCTGTAAAAAATGAAAATCATTTACACTTCTTCACATGATCAGAATCTACCTTTACTTGCGATGTTTATAATTTTCGACACTAACCCACCAATCACGATTTCAATTAACTATTTCCTCTAAGTATAATATAGTAGTCAAACAAGTCCAACATAGTAAATGCATTTGGAATATCTAGGTAGGTTTCCCTTCGTTTTATCGATAATAGATGTGATAATTCAATGTCGGTATTGGCCATTCCGATGCTCATTTGAATACGCTTATGAACCTGACAACAGTGTATGTTATGTACAACTCGCACTTAGTTGAACGCGTACCATAGCGCACATATCAGTGAACATATGAATGCCACGAACATATGAATGAAACATAAATTTTTAAAATGACACCCGCCAAGCCTGGGTGTCTGTCTGACATGGAAATGACAACCTCGGTCCATAGGGGAAGATCGTGGGAGGTTTGCGTGACAGACTGCTGTTAGTAGATATGTACCTGATGATCGCTCGACATGCAACATACATACATTCATGCATACCTGTTCATAATGGGTGGCCCGGCAAAATCTCCTTGATAGCTGCCAGCTGATTTCTCAGTATACCGTTAGTGCTGAAAAGAGTGACATATTTCAAGTATAAAAATTGACGGTCAAACGTTTTAACTTGTATAGGTGCTGAATAGATTTTCATAGCTATTAACGACTTGAAAAAGGTTTAAAAAATTAGATGCTTAGAAATTTGCACGATACTCTGGAAAAGAAAATATATTTACTAATTTACTTGTGCTTTATTCATATTTGTAGAATAAATTATTACCGCTATCCTTGCTATTGGAAGGCGTTCGGTGCACCACGCACGACGCGGCACGAGAAAGGTTTTATAACGTTCTTGTGTTGTGGCTGGTGCTTCTCATTTGACCTAATGTTTGTACAGCATGATGCAAGCATGCGCAAAACTGTCTTGGCGCAGACCGAGTCTATGAAATATACATCCAAACATGCATTATACATCCCCAGCTGGGCGAACTGACCGATCCGGGGGCGGTGCACTGGTGGTGACCGCTCTGGGCCGCGCCGTGGCCGATCTGGGACGGTCCTCTCTGCATGCGGCCGAGGTCACCAGTTATCACCGGTAAACACTCGGCTGGCTGGCCGGAGACGGCACCGCGCCTCCCTCGGAGGCCATGGCAGCCGTGAGGGGGACACTGGCTGTCTCCTGCTGCTGCGCTCCTGCTGCGGTCCTGCTGCGGTCCTGCTGCGGTCCTGCTGCGGTCCTGCTGCGGTCCTGCTGAGGTCGACCGTCTCCTGCTGTGGCCCTGCTGACACCGGCTGTCTCCTGCTGCGCCCCTGCTGAGGTCGATCGTCTCCTGCTGCGGCCCTGCTGACACCGGCTGTCTCCTGCTGCGTCCCCAGGTCCGGCTGACGGCTGGAATCCGGCCCCGGTGCGGCAGACGTCAGGTGCGGCCCGTTGGGAGCCCAACACAGGCCGATGTCAGTCACCTGTCGACGCAGAGACGAGAGGAATGCGTTAACGTCTGCAGGTGTGTGCCATTGTTAACAACCGGATTGCGTTATCCTGGCATCAGATAAATACTATTGGGGAGAACACCGGCCAGCAGCGGCGGCGACAGGCGTGAATGGGGTTGGAGAAGTCCATCCCCTGTCCTGCAGCTTCAAAATATTTATATATTTATATTAAATAACTATCGTAATTCCTTATCATTGGCACATCAGTCACTGTGTGTGGATGTAAGTCAGCTTGACTGATTTAGCTGAACTGACTGGACTAGCTGACTTATTGTACAGCATCATCGTCGACAGCAGGCTGAAAGGGTGACATCCGGTTTTGCCGCGACGTTGTATAATGCACATTGTAAGTTCATACGCGCGTATGTGCGATGGTTTTCTTAGACATTAGGGAAGTTATACTGTGCCGTATAACACTGAAGTGCTGCGGCACAGCTTCGTTGCATTTTTTGTCATTCTAATAAGATAGTGACTTCCACCGCCACGATAAAACTAGACATGTGTGTTGAATAATAAAGATGTGGAAAAAAAGTTTCCGATATCCGAAGAAGTAATAAATCACCGGACGGGTAACGTGTACAGGCGCAGCCCTTATTTACCGCAAAAACAAAATTTTGACGGCTCGGTTGGCATTGCTTTGCTAAAAATGCATGCTGTGAAGATTCTTAAAACAAATGAATAACCTCATGCGTCTTTGGAACATGTGCAAAACCACACAAAGGTACTTATTTTGTGGAAAATGTAAATAAATTACAAAGTTCTAACATAAATGCCAGTTTTCTGTCGTGAATATCTCTTCGAATTAATTCGGCGTCATAATCTGACAGCATGAGTCAACGCCTTCTTAAACCAATAACACTGAACACATTATGCTGTCATAGCATAGCATAGCTTGTTAATTAGTTATGCGATTAAGTCTCTAAGCCATACTTTCAACATTGAATTTAAGTTATTGTCACGTTTACTAAGCTGTCAATTACGGCAACTCTGATCGGTGCTTTCGTCCATAATATTAAACAGAACCTGCCTTCCAGACCACTGCGGTAGGTATGACGTCAAAACATCGTCACGATGGATAATGCCATACCTTTGCTCTAAGTCCCAGATGCTATCACTCACATATTTTGATCAATACCTTTGTTTTATTATATTTGTATGTAGAAAGAGATTGGGTGGACCTCAACCAAGGAAGCTCTCCAGAATCTATTACCTGACCAACAAGGCTATCTCAGTTTTAAGCAGTACGTTAAAATTAAACATTTCTCTTTCGGAAGGCTGCCTGTTATTTCTATGACGAGATAATCTGCCTATCATCAAAACAAAATGAATTTCGCTAAATAAAGCAGACCGATAGGGTTGAAGTCCGTCGTTAATGTTGAAGCCGTCGCCGTCAATCATCCAAACTGTTAGCCATAAACTACAGACACGACACTACTTACAATATCTGCGGGTCATCGTCTCAATTTAACCCGCGACGTGCCGGTGCTCGACGCCGCCTTCGCCGTGCCGGGGGGACCCTCTCGAGGGAAGGAAACCCCCTCGAAATCGGCTTCTATGAAAGGTAAACAAAACTCGAAATACTGTTCAAGAGCTCGTCAAAAATAATTTTGAAACTATTTCAATCATTTTTGGCTCAGGTCAATGTTGAGGTCAACAGAGGTCATCAAAGGTCAGAGGTTCAAGTTTTAGGACTTCGCTTCGAAACAATATATATATCCTCTTGAACTATGAATAGCTAGGAACAAACAGGGAAAAATAAAAAAACTATTGAAAATGTAATTCCATTAGAATCCTCAAATTTAAGCTCAGAACATTACCATAGGCTCTAGAGGTCATCAAAGGTTAAAACCTTATTTATGGTAAAGCAGTTTTTCACATTTGTTTTTTACTTAATGAAGATAAAGCAATAATGTTGACACATTTGCGTTCTTCTCGTAAAGGCGATTCGAAACATATTCGTTTTGATCAGGTTAGAACAACTTAGAAGTTTGGCCTCAGGTCAAGGTCAAGCAGATCTTGTTGCATATTGGGAGACGTTGTTCGACGAGGCAAATACATTGGTGCGTGTCTTACTTCTCTACCTTAATTCTGTCGAGAGTTATTGAAACAAAATGGTGGTGACCGTGGATGACCTCGGCTGACCCTGTAGAGGTCACTGAACACAAATTTGCCTGATTCATTAAGAATGACATATGATAACATGATCCAGAAGTAATTGGACTTCTAACTTGCGTATCCTTGGAAAAGGAAGGAATATAATATTTTCCCTTGGCTTATAATGGGAGGTCACGGAGAGACCTTAGGACACCGATATATAAACGCGATAAGTGAATTATACTGTAACTGTGGTAGGACCAAATTTTTTCAGGTTGGGTCACGTGACTTGGCCTGGTGACCATACCTGATGTTGGAAAAATTGGGAGTGTCTAAATGCCCCCCTCCCCCTCCCCGGCACGGCACGGGTTAATCACATTTCAGGAGTATCAGTCCATGTGCTGTCACTCTTCCAGCTTGAGTGCTGACATCAGCCTGATCAGATTAAGGTGCTTTCTCAATTTCCATGAAATATTATTACTAACACTATGATAGCGATGAGTGTAAATCACTCAAAACTTCATTATATGGTAAAAAAAACAATCTGCACTTGCCTTAACAATAGAATATGCGTCCACATGCATTTTATTTCTGAAAACCGCCCTTTGTAACGTCTGGTTTCCAATCTAAGCGAGTCGGATGGTCGGATGAATTGACTTTGTCTTTGGATAGACTTCATTACCCAACATACAAATATAAGAACGGACTGTGGGATGTTATGTTGAGCTTTTGGGAGAAAGGCAAGTAGTGCTGCAAGTTTTCACATTCTAGTATTTCTTACCTCAATTACGTAATGTATATTCTTTATCTACATTGTACGTTGCTTTTAGCTTAAAATTCCAGGTATTGCAGAGCCATACACGTTGCATTTAAACAAAAACTGACTAGAATGTTGCCGCTTCATTAAATCTTGTGTAAGACGATGATTCGCAATAACGATGCTAATAAAGTCGTTTTTTCTCCAGATCTTAATGTGACTGCCTATATACATCGGTGGCTTCAGGAAAAATCTGCAAAGTACTAAGACAACAGTATTGTTTTGTTTCGGTTGACATGGGGATACCTCTGTGCTGATTTTGCTGACAATGTTCTAAAACTATTGGTATTACAATTTTTATATTAGGCTTAAATTAACAGAAGAAAAAAAAAAAAAAAAAAATAAAAAAAAAAAAGAAACCTTAGGACAGGAGTGATTAAGAAGTGGTTACAGGAACAGTGTGTAACAGTGGTAACATAGTCTCCTGTTGTCTGTGATCTTAGATGATCCTACAACACTTCATGTTGAACCAGTAATGTAAGGTGTCATATCATAGTTCGTGTATTCCATGTTAATCCGCTTTCCGCGGCTTTTCATTAAAGTCATGTCATATTATATAAAAACAAACATGGTCAATGGGCATTACATAACAGGCACACAATTCTTCAAGCACATTCCATGCAATTAATTGCAGATATAGTGCAGCGCTACATCAGACGACTGTTTCCGGAGCTAAGTAAGCTCTTAGCGGCGCTTTAAATGGTGCGCTTGCTGCGGAGGCTGCACAAAAACTGGTTTGTAAGCTTCGTCAGCACTGTAAAGCAACGGCTGCCTCTCCTAACCCGCCTCGGTACGTACCTCGGTATCTATCGATGGGCGTTTCGCGTGTCATGGCCATGGTGCTGTTGCGCTGGTACGTACGGCAATGTATCCGAAGGAACTTTCGGATACCATTGCTTATGTCATGTCATTATGATAGAGGCCTTACCGATGGGTAGATGTAAATGATAAACCACACTGTGCTGTTTCTTTCGTTATTGTTCGTCAGTTAAAGTGGTCGCAAAGTGCGCCATTCGGCGCATGATATCACTGCGAAATTCCGCCTCTGAAAATCGCGGCTACACCGCGGAATTTTGTCTTTGTTTCGTCGGATTCGGCGCTGTCTGCTCGCGAGATTCCGCTCCGCTGACCTACAGCTTGCCTCCCTACTTGTAATGCTTGATGGTCCTTTTTTTTCGACGAAGATATAAGCTTACAACCGAAACTTTTACGTAATAGCTTTCACAGCGAAAAGAGCATGCTGTGCATTTTTTACCTCTATGTTGCATAGTTTCGCCAACCAGAGACATTTTTCCTGCTCGCGGTTCCGCAGCGTTCAGTCACGGCAAAAGCTCGTCCGGACCAGCTTTTCCGCCATTCCACCAGTCGACAATCGGCGCGTTTAGCTTGTATTTTTCATCATTTTGGCTGCCGCAGACGCGAAAAATCACTGAAAGTGAGCGGGAAAGCGTAGCGATATCGCAAAGTCCACGCGCTGAATAGTCTTGTGTGCGGCCGTCTTAAAAGTCATATTGCTCAATTTTTCTTACTGACAATAATTCGCATAGCGTAACAATTACTGCAATCATCCAATTGTCGCCACGTTAACAGAACTGTGACTTAAATATCAATACACTATATAAGTGCTCCATTTCTCAGGACATGGTTTCACCGATGGAGTCATCCTTATGGAGTCTTTATTCACAAACACAAAATGTATTCAATGGAACAAAATGTCCCATTGAAAATACCTATTCCTCGAGGGGTAGATTCTGCCCTCCGGTGGTTCTTCGCTTGCCACTTCTAAACCATTAAGCCTGTCGCCTTGAAACTTCATGAATTTTCTTAAATTGATTCGCGTGTCGTGTCAAAATTTGAAGAAATTCGAACACCGGCACGAGGCCGGTTCCCAGCCGGCATGTTTTTTGGGAAGGTGTAGCAAATGCGAGTTGTGCGGCGCATACTTCCTAACGTAGTTTGCGGTGCAAGTGGAGCATGCGTCAGACACGATGTCACTGAAATAACATATGACATACTTAAATTGTACATATTTTGTGGCAGAGGCCGCACTCAGGTACATAAATGGGGAGCGACACCCCGTCAAATAAGCCCAACCTTAAATCCAGTAAGATGTGAAAGCGATATCGCAAAATTACGGCCCCCCACATTATGGATTTTTACCTGGATACGACCACCATTTTTTTTTTAATTACAGCAATTAAAAAAATACACGCTAAATACACTACATGTGGCATTTTATATATTGCCGAATACAATCCCACACAGTGCATATTTGTTATAAGAAAATCTCCTCATTTTACATCCCGTGAATACGCCTATGATTTTTGCATTTTGGTACTTTTTATTTCGATATATTGAAGACAAGTACATTGGAAGCTCAAAAACGTTTTGGGCATGAAAATCGGTCAAACCACATGGCCGCAGTGACCTTTTAAAACACATTTTCACCGTATTGTCTGCCCCTGGCCCCTTATTTTTTAACAAAAATAAATTTTGGGTGATAAAAAAATGGTCAGGACAAATCGAATAGTGTTTGTCCCATTGAAATTAGCTGAGCGGTTCTCGAGACCTATGGAGGGGGAGGGGGACAGAATATGCCTCCCCGCAGGTTAACGTAATTCTGGCCGCCCGCAGGGTATATGATTATGGAAGACGGCAAATACTGTGACCTCACCGTCGACACATATCTTTTGAGAGATAAAAAATGTGTATGAGGGCTATTGGCTTCATGGAGTCTCCATGAAGACGTTGCTGGAGGTGGTGTTAGAAGATGGAGACCTGTCTGGCTATCGGGAGGTCAGGCAGTGGCGAATGGGAAATGTTCGTGATGAATAATAGGTCAGGTTGAATCCTACGAGCCGATAAAGTAGGTATCCGGAAGTGTGTATATCAGGTCTGAGTATGCTAAAGCAGCAGTGTGACCAGAGCAATAATTACAAGCCAAGTTATAAAAACAACTCAACTCAACATACAAATCAAATAACTATTTGAAACAATATGTTTTCTATTCGCAACACCTTCCTGCAATTTTAACAACCTTGCGTTGCTTTTATTCTCATAAAAAGAAACAAAGCTTTAGAGTTATTTGCAATAAATAGGCGATTGACACGCAATGTCCGTCCGAGTCTTTGGTTCATTGCAGGGGACTTAATGTTAAAAGAAACGCAATAGCTTCTAACAAATTTATCAGCAAAACGCAACAAACGTTATGTTAGCTTCTCCCCCCACCCCTCACCCCCACCCCAACACAGCGGAGCAGAATGCAGAGTTTTCACCGTGCCAGAAGCAGATCTAAGCCGTTTTAGTCGCGGCTGCATCAAAGAGCACCACCCAGCAGGCAGGACCTGTCCGTGGCTGGTGTTCCCGCTGAACCCCGCAAACGTCTGACGCGGCAACCACATGATGCAATGCGATGACGTCGACAGGCGATAGGGGGAACGTCCGCGGCTGTACAGCCTTGGTTTCCCAGCAAAACATTTGTTTGGTTAACATATTTGCTTGCTTGCTACCTTCTCTTACTTGTTGTACTTGCATTAGCCTATGTCAAAGGGCCAAGATTGAACGATTGGAATGGATCTGCATGCCGAATTCCGCATGGCATGATTACACAGTTAAATGGGTTGTTATTTGTGATGTAAACGGCTAAGGCTTAACGCCTGCGTCTATAATCGACGTGGCAATCAGAGCTGCACAGCACACAGCATGACCTGCTATACGGCGCAGCACACGGTTACAGTATATACTGAATTAGGTGGACTGCAGGAGCTGACTGGAGTCGATGTCGCGTCTGATCTGCCTGACTAAGTAGCATGCTGTGGCCTCATCGTGCCTGAACATGTGTTCAGCACGCGTTCAGCCTACACAGTATAACTATACAATGTGATGCTCGTTATATTGCGCTTGGCTGTGCCAAAGTCGGTCCGCGGATGTCGACGGTTTATCTCCCAAACTTCCATCTGATATTCCATGACTGGATATCAGCGAACCCGACCGTCACAGGGACCCGAAGAGTCGGGTCCCGTTTCAAATCATCGTGACGGGTTGACGCTATGACGGGACTATAAAGAGACCGCTGAAGGATCATCCGTTGACTGGATGTTTTGTAGGCTTTAAAAAAAATAACAATGCCACTGGGCGATTACAGATCGTTGCTGCTCTAGACGTGTATTTCAAATACTATTTGTAATTATTTCCTTGTTGTTTCGTTGGTCCGGGCTGTTGCATGTTTCCGATGATTAGACGTTACTGCAATTAATTGGTGCTACTACTGTTACGGCAACGCAGTCTCCATGAGGTATGCACTGTTGTGTGAGTTACTGCAGTCTTCAATTATTGGTGTTACTGCTGTGTGAGCTATTGCAGTCTCCAGTACTTAATGTTACTGATGTGTACTTTACTTGAGTCTCAAGACCGTGATGTTACTATTGTGTGCGCTACTGCAGTCTTCAATTATTAGTGTTACTACCGTGTATGTGAACTAATGCAGTCTCCACGTGGTGCTACAGTTGTGTGCACCACTGCAGTCTCAAGCTTGTGGTGTTACTACTGTATACGCTAATACAGCCTCCACGTGCTGCTACTGTTGTGTGCGCTACTGGAGTCTCTAATTATTGGTGTTGCTGCTGTGTGCACTTCTGCAGTCCCCAGTACTTGGTGTTACTGCTGTGTACGCCACTGCACTCTCCAGCCCGTGGTGCTACTGTTGTGTGCGGTACTGCAGTCCCCAAGGTTTGCTGTTATGCTACCGTTGTGTAAGCGCAGCTTCCAGGCCGCTGTGCTTTACTTATTACATGTCTGGCGCATTGGCGATGCTTTTCAGTTTCCACTGCGCAAAAATCAATAAAATTATTGACCACAGACTGTTGGTTACCTAAACCAGACCAAGAATCCATGTACAAAGAATATCTATTAACTTTGTAAGCGCAGACTCGGACAATGAAGACACCGTTACGGTATGACGTACCAATGTCAACAAGCACAACATTGAAGATAGTGTGCTAGCGCGAATGCAGTCGTAATATATTTTGCCTTGCCTTCTTTGCAATTCGAAGTAGAAGTCCTTAAAATGTGTCTTTGCATATTAGCAACAAATACTTAAGAACCGCCCGTGGGGCATTCCATGAGGACAGAATCGACAAGCGAAAACCCCAAAATAACATCCCTAATCTGGCGATTCCGATAAAATCAAAGTTATAGGGGTTATCGGGGCGCTGAAATCGCGCTGTGCAAGTTCAGTTGATTGAAGTTACAGCTGCTGAGTTTATAGCCTCCGGCATTTTCGGAAGGACACCTTGCATGCTTAGCCATTAGCCAATAACGTCCAATACAAATTATCTCATTCCTATGAAAAACCAATACATTTTTCTGAATGAGCAATGAAGTAGGAACATTATTGCCAGCACACGTTTCTTTTTGAGTTGATTCTGATTAAACGATTCCTTTTAGGACCTCTGTTACCTGACCTGACCGTTCAAACGAAGCGCAGTAAAAAGATAAGTCGTTGTTTTATATTTTTATAAATATTCTTAAGATAAGGATGTGGTTTGCACCAGATAAACAAAACTTGGAGATGGGTGTTTTCTATAAATGTACTTTTTAATTGCTACAATTAACTCTTTTTCTCCCTTCACCAACATAAAATGATTAATACTGCTTTGAAATGCGGCTTATGTTCCACCGCCATTTGGTAATATTTGACGCTGCATTATTATTTACCAGGTGAAAAATGTTGAACGACCCGGCAAGATCAGCTTGAGGTCATCTGAGGACCAGCAACATTTTCACAAACTCTTAATATATCATAGATAGTACACCAATGGTTTGTTTTCGTGATTCGCGTCGCCATATATGCCAGCATGGCCTACCTGGGTCCACCAAAATGACCTTGACCAAAGGTCAAATTTGAATCTGAGCTAAGAAGGTCATCACTGACATTGTGTTCGGAAGCGCCGTTGACGAGACGAACACGTGGTGGTTAAAATTATAAGCTGATGTCTTATCTCCGAAAATTATTCACCGAACTATGTTGAAGTTGTTCGTCGTTTGCTATAAAAAACAGTTTGGCGTGCATAACTTTTTTCGATGTATAAAAATATAGCAAACTGTTATACCATCGTTTTGACTTTTCAAGGCGCTTTCGAAATTGTACTGGTGAACCGGATAAGCAAATTTCAAAATTTGACCTTTGACCCTTTGAAAACATACAAAATGTTACTGGGTCATTCTGGTGACCCCAGGTAGGTCATGTGATACCGGGAGACGTGAACGACGATACAAAAAATTGTTTATTTCACGTTTCTATTCATATTACTGTTAAAGAAGTTTGTGCAAAATGTGCTAGTGACCTAAGATGACCTCAGGTGAACCTTGCAGAGGTCACTGTGCACCGATTTACCTGGAAATCAATAAAAGTGCACTCAAACTCCTCGAAGTGGCTATAATCACCTGAACCCTGTCCGTGGGCCATAAACCGCTATTCAAGTGCCTATCATGGTGCGCAAATAATCATTTTGTGTTGTGAAAGGAGAAAAACTGAGTGTGAATTTGAGGAATTAAAAAGCACATTTATAGAAAACACCCATCTCCAAATTTTATATTTGTGCAAAAGACAGGCGTTAACTGAGAATATTATAAAAAATAAAACAAACATTATTTTACTGCACTCGTTGAAAGGTCAGGTCAGGCACGAAAGGTCAAAGGTCATTTAATCAGAATCAAACACAAAAATAAAAATCTGGGCCTGGGAGATAATGTTCTTAATCATTTGCCATTTCAGAAAATGTAATGGTTTTCTCTGAGGATTGGATAATTTTGTTATGGAGTTACTTGGCTAATTGGCTAAGCATGCAAAGGTGTCCAACGAAAATGGCCGGAGGCCATAGCTCGCTATCGTAACTCCAATCAAGCTGAAACTTGCACCAGCGCAATTCGCGCCCCAATAATCCCCTAAAACGAACTTTTATCGAAAATCTGAAAGTTGTAGGGTGTTACCCCCTGTCGATCTGCCTGGAATCCCCCGCTCGAATAAAACTGACCGCAATATTAACGGGTTTACTGGTAGTGGACGACGGAGACAGACTGTAGGCACCAGAAGCTGACTGAGGCAGCTGAGGGTGACTGTAGGCAGCTGAGAGTGACTATAGGCAGCTGAGGGTGACTGTAGGCAGCCGAAACTGTCTATAGACAGCTGAGACTGCTGACTGTAAGACAATCCAGACTGCTGACTGAAGACAGCTCAGACTGCTATCTGTAGACAGTCTGTAGACAGTAGACAGTTCAGTTGAGACTGACTGAAGACTGCTGAGACTAGCGCTAGGTGACGGTCTGTTGCTGGGTTAAAGGGAATGTTTCACCTTTCTGAAAGGTGTCAAATATACGCCGGTAGTAGTACAAATTATGAAGTAAGTGCTGCTGAAAACGGTGGCATTTTTTTCTTTCTTTCAAAAAGTCACTGTAACTGAAATTTGGGATAATGACGTCATTGTTGACCTATAAAGATCTAGAAAGAACACATTTACGCTATAAAAAAGATAAGAGACAATATTTTCAGACAATTCTGGTGACTTTAATACAATTAAGTCCTTTGTTATCGTACTCGCAGTAGGTGATCCAGCCAGGGTTCGAGAAATATCAGTAGTTTCTCTCCCAGGACCAACAATCTTAAAGTGTCTGTCTGCTAATCAGTGGCGGCTTTTGCATATATACCCCAATTTGCAAGTTCGAAATCAAATTACTTAAAACGGATAAGTTTTTGAGGAAATGATCTTTTAAACTTAGACATTTCAGTAACAGCCAAAGTTACTGTCTATCTCAATTTAAAACCAATACAAAGGTGAAACATTCCCTTAACTGCATCTGTCTCGGCCAAGCCGCCGCCGCCACCTCTGAGTGACCTTGACCCCGTGGCGCACCAGATCGCAAGTCAGCATACCGATCGTTCTGTCCGCGCAGATAGCCGTAGTAAATGGTCTGCGAGGCCCGACTGAAACGCGCCGGCCTGCCCGACTATCCATCGCTGTCTCCGCCGGCCGGCGCGCGTGACACACGGAACAATGTGGGGAGAGCGGCATCACATTTACATGCCGGAGGTCGGCCGCCCACCAGTGAGCATCAATACCGAGAGATGGCCGTTTGAGATCGGCGGGACGACACGTCTGGGGACAGCCGTCGGCGAATCGCTGTCTCCTGCCTCGATTGCCGCGATCCCTGCCGCGACTGCCGCGATCCAGACGCGATGCTGCCCGATAGCGGCCATACATTGTGATGTCAGGTCGCCGAGGTCTAGACACGGGGTTTACAAAGCTGACAGCCAGTTCTTCAGGATGGGACATCAATATCACAGAGTGTGGGAATTTTATCAGAGGCGACTAGTCCCACGCCTGTATTCCCACAAGTTTATTCTAAGACAGTAAATATATTAGCTAAAAACATAACCTTCTTTAAGTGAATGTTCACTCTCTGAACAAGTTGGTCCATATGTCGCGCGCTTGAAGGTGCAAAATATTGTAGTAATTGCATTTGCGCCGAACACGATTGGCCGTGTAGAATCTATTTTTTGTTTCTTCACTAGTTATGTGTGTCTCAAATTTTCATCCTGTATATCCAAATACTCTGCAGTTAATGCACTGGTGGTCCGATGGCAATACATTTGGGCTGATGACGTCATATGAAGGATTATTTTGAAAATAAGAAAAACTTCACCGCTGCAATATGTATGACTAGTGTATGGCTAATGTATAACGCAAAATGTAAAACAAGTCTACTTTCATCAACATTTGATAAAGAAGGGATGAACGACATCGGCAAATTAAGAGGCTACCACTTATACACTAGGGCCTTTATTTTTGCAGATGTCAAACCCAAACTCAAATTTACTTTCGATTAGACCTCTGTGGTGTTTTTATCAGAGGCGACTAGTCCCACGCCTGTAATTCCCACAAGTTGGCCATTCTCAAGACAGTCAAATATATTATGCTAATGTGAAACATAACCCTTGCTTAAACCGAAAATCTCCTTTTGACGTTGAAATATTATGTATATTTATATTTTACCTGGTTTTCCGTAATTTATCTAACGTATTTACAGAGATATATTTTTGCTCAACTTTCAAGAAGCATAAATTAGTGCATTTTTCACAAATCTTGGCTTAACCCGAAAAAGAATCTCGTTATCCTAAAAGGATAAAGTTCGGTACAGTAGGTACAGTTCTACTGAATCATGACGGACAACCTTAGGTATTAATAAATACATTTCGGGGAGAACGCAGGCATACCTATTTCCAGACATAAAATTGCTTATTTTAAATGCTAAGGAGTACCATAAACAAATTTAAATTTAAACTCAATACAGAATGTGAGTTATACAGCAAATTTCATTTTGTGTACAAACTGTTCACTGGTGGGCAATGGATATCCCATCAGTTGAACAGGGAGGTGCCACCAGTGAACAGGGGGGATTCAACCAGTGAATAGAGGACTTTCACCAATGAATAGGTGGGCACTAAGGGTTTACTTCTAATGCTCACTTGATGTTTTGTTGACAATCCACTGACAATCGACACTTGACATTCTCTGTGACAACTCGACATATAATAAAACAACAATATATACCACCAATATAAATTTCAAAGTTCAGGAAACGTATCTTACCCAAAATGTCTTCACACACGTCCTATAATTTGAGCGTCCGGAGTAACATAAGAGTATGTTGATTCAGTTACCTAAAATGAGTAATTTGTTTCCCGGTATCTACCAAATGTCTTCACAACACGTTCTAATAATTTAAGACTGTCCAGTATACATAAGAGTAGTGTTTGATCAGTTTACCTAAAATGATAATTTGTTTCCGGAAAATGTTGTCTTTAGAAACGTTCCGGCACAGCACATGTACTTAGTCATTAATGCTGTAAGAGAGAGGGCTCCTCATGGAACGTGAGGATTTTCCTTGGTTCATGGCCGTGGAAGCCCTTCATGGAGTTAACCAGGCTCACCAATTATCATCTCCTACATTCACAGTCAAAAGTTGAGGTTTTCCCAAGAAGGAAGATCCACCAGCGGAACAGGTGTTCACTGGTGGGCACCCACCCTGTTCACTGGTGGGCATGCAACACATTTTTCTTAAAAGCGAATTCTTAGTGGAGGAAAAATGCAAATGGCTGTAGCAACTAATGACATCACATCCTCCAACTCGGACAGCCTGCAAAAGGTGTCCACTAAAGTTACATTTTCACTAAATATAAAAATATAACGTTTCTGGCAAGCAAAAAACACTAATCGAAATAAAACGGCAAACTCACAAATCAACTGTTCGTGTCCTGACAAGAATCAAATGAAGAGCAGCCCATTGCTGGTTTACACAACTTTTTAACACATCATCGCTTATTTGTCAGCTAAAACCTACCACCCGACATCGATTAAATATCACATTAACTAATATAGACAGGACCTGTTCACTGCAGGCACATGTTCCGCTGTGGGTCACTCTCCCCTACAGTTCAACTGGAATCATGACGGACAACTTACGGTTATTAATAAATACATTTCGGGGAGAACGCAGGCATACCTATTTCCAGACATAAAATGAACTGAAATGAAGTTGTAAACAGTCGCACGCCACATGTACTTTGAAACTCACGCATCACGACAAAATCGACATTTGTTGTTTAAAACAGCATACGTGAACGCTGGAACACATTGTAAAACATCGACTTGATATCTGATACATACCTGTGTTCAATGAAATGTTATGATATGGATGATGCTGCTGACCGTAAAGGCTAGGTGCAACAGCTCCATCATGTAATTCCGGAACATGTTTTAAATCCCATTTAATGGGTGTTATTTTCTATACGCCTGGTAGGGCCAGGACCCAACCAATAATGTCACATTTCAACATCAGGCATATGACGTTGCATGGCAAGAATGGCATTTAAATATATAAAGCTAGCATTGGGGCCCTACCAATAATTTTCAGAAAATGACTCCGCTGTCCCATTACATGTTCAATCTAATACCTCACACAAACAGCTATTTGCCTACATAGTGCACATCACAGACCACTATATATATATATATATATATATATAGTGGTCTGTGTGCACATGTATACTAATATCAACTGAACATATTTGTTTTAAATCACAATCGAGATCAAGTTCAGTTTGTAAGGATTCGCTTAGCATTGCATTTGCAACAATGAGACACCGAGTAGCCGAGTATTGATTATCATGGGAGCTTGATCGTCAGAAGCCCAACAGATTTCACCAGCTTGCCCAATAATATACTTAGGTATATCAGACCATCAAAGACGTAAGTTCAACTAATCTGGAGCAAAAAAACAAAAAAACACAATAACTCACAACAAAACAGAAGGCACACACATCGGGAAACAACGGACAGAAACGACAAGGCTTGTATGAAACTCGAAGAGCCGTTCTTTTATAATTAGGTAACTAGCGCGTGAACAAATGTGAAATGAGCGCGTGTTAAAATATGAACGGTTTTTAGTAATATACCACGGAACTGGACACTAGCATCTCTTGCTGATTGCAGGGTGCAGATTCCAGGACTTCGGTCGGGGGACAAGTATCAAACAAGTGCGCCATGAACGAGACCCCGGCTCAGGGGGGGGCTTTAGCCGCTCCATTGAGACTCCGCGGCCTGTAATGTAGCATATACAATTTAAACTGCGCACACGACGTAGAACACCCATGGTACAGAGCAGCTTTAGTTACATAAGCATGGTTAGGGTACGACTCGTCATTCACTTTCAGGGAGGATGCCCAAAAAGGCATTCTAGCAAAGCAGGACATTATCAAGTCATCAGGGTGGACAAGCAAGCCAACAATACAGCCTTATGTCATTGTTTACAATATCGACAATATCGACACGCAGTGGTTCGAGGCGTATCTGGCAGAGCACTCTCAGCACGTGCAGGTCCGCGGTGCTGACGGGCAGCCTGTCCGCTCTGTGTCACTGCCCATCACCACTG
>VOPJ01009489.1:0-19718 GCA_014673585.1 Semibalanus balanoides
AGGGCCCACCATTCCAAAAAAGAGCTCATCAGGCCGAACAAGAACTCCTCAGGCCGGCCAAGGTTCCTTCAAGTCGGCTGAGGCTCCCTCAAGCCGATGGACAGCTCCAAAAGTCGACCGAGAGCCCCTCATACTGACCTAGTTCCCATCCAGGCCGGCATAGGCTCCTCAAGCTGACGGGGCCCCCCTCAGGCCGACAAAGGGTCCCTCAGGCCGGAGAAGATCCCCTAAGGCCAAAGAGCCCCTCAGACCGACTGGGCCCTCTTCAGGCCGACCAAGGACCCCTCAAGCCGAATGAGGGCCCACTCAGGTCGACCAGGCCGACTGAGGCTACCTCAGGCCAGCAGGGAGCCCTCAGGCCAAATTGTTGAACATGGTTCATTAGGCCGACCAGGACCCCTCATGGCGGACAAAGTCCTTGAATGTAGTAGAAGTGACTAAAGTATACAAAAAAAGGAAGTGCCAGAAGCCATAAATTTGGTACCTAGTGGATATACAAGCGAGGAAGTGATGAAGGCCTAAAAGATACTATAGTTATAGCAAGTAAAATTGAAAAGTACATTTTTCATTTCTCGGCAGAAGGGCAATTGTTTATTCGGTATGACAGATATTCTGGCTAATCTACATGTGGACAAAAATGGATACATCTGTACGACATATTAATTGCAATTTTGTATAACAAAAATATTGTCTTGAGTCTCGATGTGTACTACGGTATACCTCCGAATTCTGCGTCATTTTTAGAGAAAATAGGAAAACGTTGAAGCCATCGCTTATTGCTTATTTTTCAACGTTACTTCAATGCCAGTAAAGGGCAAACACAGCATATCTGACCAGTAACTTGTTTGCATTATCAAACATCAAAGTGTGATTGTAGGAGACTCACCTACACGCGTTCGCCGGGCCGCCATGACGAAATCAAAAGAGCTCTGGTGGTAGAGTTTTGATCTGAAGGTGTCACTTTCGACACCCGGTTGGACCGAGTATTGAATCATTGAAGGCATAACGTCTGTGGAAGTCTCCAACCAGATAAATAAATGGGATCGTGAAGCCTTTCAACTCATGTATACTATAGTGCACAAGGGGATCCAAGAGGATAATACAAATGTTTGTCTAAGTCATCATCTTCAACCGATTTCCCATGACTGTGCCAAAGGAATTATGTCTGTACACCTTTAATTGTTATTTTTAGGGCTTAGAATGGCCGGCCGGAGGTCATCCCTTCAACCTTCGTTTCGGGGCGATTGGAGTCAACTATTCTTGGAATGATACGTGGATGCCCGAGTCATTAAGAATGACATTATATCTGATTTGCATGAACTGAGTAATGTAACGACTAGTAATGAACCATTTTGTCTTTTCCGCTATTTGGGACCCAATAATCATTGCAGGAGATACGGAAGAAAAGGCACGGGTTTTTACGTGTTTTATTTCTTACGGCTCTAACCAGGAAGCACTTATTTGCGTGGAACGCTAACGAAGTTTGAACGTGATTTTGGTATACTTAGAGACATTTTCAAGCTTTATGAATAAAATCTGCGATATAACTTAGCCTCGTGTACCAAACTGCATTGCCACCTCCAATAAAGTGGAAAAAGGTCTTATGATCCCTTTAAATCATACCCCGGTATGTAGGAAACAAAAGTTTCTTGCCCGGCTTTCCTGCCCGGCCTAAACTTAATAAGTTACTACTAATATTTCTTAATAATGAATAGGCTCGTGCTATACTTAAAGCCTATTCCGGCATGTAGGAAAAATCTTACTGACCTTAGTCTGACGAAATTATCTGGAAACTCAGTTTGCAAAATTTAGCTCTGATCCTCCTGCTTCGCACTCGGACCTCCGCTAATTTTACAAACCTCGTTTCCAGATAATTTCGTCGACCCGATCAGTCATATATAATCTGCCTTCCCTACTCCTAGGCCAGCTTTATCTTATACACCAACATTGCTATCATTTGTACTCGCTATATTAACCTCGCAATATCAATATCGCTGAATTACACATACAAGTGGCTATCCATTCTGTTGCAGACCTCCCTTTGAAAGCCGCGCGGTCGATTTGTATCCTCTTCCACGTCATTGCGGCCGATTGACGCTCTCCTCTCTCAGTCGCACCGTCTCTCGGCGATACCGCCGGCAGCTCGTTATCGCCACATCACTCGCAGAAAGTGCGAGTCCGCCGCCGGCTTTGTTTCTGTTCGCCTGGGTGAACTCCCGGCTGGCGAGCGGGGCCAGGGATGCCGGGGATGCCGAGCCGGGCCAGGGATGCTATTACACTACCGTAGTCTTCATGTGTCCAGTCGCGTAAGGCCGGCTGTCATCCGCCCACTGTCCGTCTGTCCCAGTAGGCTGGTAATGTATCTGTCTCCTCGAGCTCTCCCTGTTTAGTGTCTCCGCCTGGGGCCCTCTCTCCTCTCATACTACTCTCTCTGTGTGTGCGTGTGTGTGTGTGTGTGTGTGTGTGTGTGTGTGTGTGTGTGTGTGTGTGTGTGTGGTGTGTGTGTGTGGGTGTGTGTGTGAGTGTGTGTGAGTGTGGTGTGAGTGTGTGTGTGTGGTGTGTGTGTTGTGTGTGTGTGTGTGTGTGTGTGTGTGTGAGTGGTGTGTGAAGGTTGTGTACGGTGTAGGTGTGGTGGTGTATGTGTGTGTGTGGTGTGTGTGTGAGTGGTGTGCTCTCTCTGTTGTGTGGTGTGTGTGTAGTGTGCGTGTCGCTGTGAGTGTAGGTGAGTGTGTGTGTGTGTGTGGTTGTAGGTGTGTGTGTGTGTTGTGTGTGTGTGGGTGTGAGTGTGTGTGTGTGTGTGTGTGTGTTGTGTGTGTGTGCTGTGTGTGTGTGTTGTGGTGTGGTAGGTGTGTGTGAGTGTGTTTGTGTGTGTGTGTGTGTGGTGTGTGTGTGTGTGTGTGTGGTGTGTTGTGTGTGTGTGTAAGGTGTGTGTGAGTGTGGTTTGTGTGTGGTGTGGTGTTGTGTGTGTTGTGTGTGTGTGTGTGTGTTGTGTGTGTGTTGTGTGTATGTTGTGTGTGTGTGTTGTGTGTGTGTGTGTGTGTGTGTGTGTGTGTGTGTGTGTGTGTGTGTGTGTGTGTGTGTGACAGACGTTGTGTGCCGTGCGCTATCGGCCGTCATCTGCGACAATAAGGAAACACAACAGCCACACTTATCTTCCGAGCCGTAACTGCGGCTAATCGCTGAGAGCCGCTCTCGTGTACCAGTTCACTCGCTCTAAGCTAGGGACTTGTCGGCCCTGATGTGTACTCGCCTGCCTCGCCAGCGGCGTCTTTGTTTTGATCGTGACTATATTCCTCTTTGTACGCTATTCGCGGTCGGCAAAAAGCGTACTCCTTTTCAGAGTTGGACCGGCAGTGACGGAGCCAAATGAGCGCGCCCTGCTGTTTTTGCGTCGTCAGCGGCGTCGCCCGGTGGCGGACGGTGGCAGGCAGTGGTTAGATCGCTAATAATCAGCGGCCCTCCACTGTTTTTCGTTTGGTCGTCGCTGGCTACCGGGTCGCTGTGCGCGTGTGTGCGTACGTGCTGCTATGCGTGCGTGCGCTGCTTTCGTGGCGTGCGTGCGTTGCATGTGTGTGGCGCGTGCGCGCGCGCAAATGTGAGGCGGTATGCGCGCGTGTGTGTGTGTGCGTGCGTGCGAGCGTGCGTGAGCGTGTGCGCGCATGTGAGTGTGTGCGTGCGGGCGTGTGTGTTGAGCGGAGCTGTGTTCTGCGCAGATATTGAATGTTTGGCGACTGAGGAGTCAGAGCGATGCTGAGTTGTGGAGCGGACTGGCTGAAGTTTGTGGAGCGGACTGGCTGCAGTTGGTTTGCCTGGTGCGCTGCGGTCGCTGTTGCGGGGCTAGCCCGGGGCAGGAGGGGCAGGAGGAGAGTATCAAATGCTGAGCTGAAGCTATAACACTGCTGCAGTGAAGATCAATCATTTGACTATTGCAGGAAGCCATGATGAATAAATTGACGTTATTGCATTATTCGTTGATGATAAGTTTGCAGCTAGGATCACTGGCAAACGTGAAAGTGATATTCAGGATTAATATGGAACAAAATCTGTCAGGTTTCCCCAAGTGATGAACAGGTATGGGTTCAGTATGACTATGGATAAAAGGTTGTTAATTTTCAAATAGATTAGTGCGATTCAGTGGCGGATCTACGTTAGGGCAAAATAGATCATTGACCCTCCCCCGCCGCCCCGCAACGAAAAGTTGGTAGGCAGTCACATGTTTTACCTCCCTCACCGTCCAGGAGGTTGTGATTGTGTTCCGGATGTCGTGGGTTTAATCCTCCCCCCTCCTCCCACTCAACGACTCTTCACACTGACGACCTGACACCCCCCCCCCCGTCTGCTCAACAACTTTTCGCTGTCGAAACGGACCGAAATGCTTCCCTAAATTCGAAACCTAGATCCGCCGCCACTTGTGAGGTTTTCTATAAAATATCATATCAAAGACTGCTGAAAAAATAAAATAAAAACGCTTGGTTTTCTCATTTAGTACGAGCACAACCCCAGTTATTTACAGATTCCTAGCTGCCTGTCTGCGGTGACTGGTGAGTCCACAGCTGAAGGCTAGCGATTTACTAAGATGTGCAATTTTACTACTAGTGAAACTTCCTCCCGGCTCAAACTGGTTGGGTTGACAGAATATATTTATATGATAATGCTAGCGAACATAACTGCTGTATTTTGCTGTCAGGCTCTGCTCACCAGACTGTTGTCATGCAGTCTATAAAGCAGCAGTCAATGGCCATCCTAGGCATATGGCCTGGATCGTCAATACCTCATGTAACGGTAAGATAGCCTGCACATCCCGCGGGTTTATTTAGAAGTTACTACAGTTTGTTTTATAAATTTAGTCCAAATATTTTGTATGGACTACTTTCTGAGGTCAGGACCCGCACTAAACAGAGCTTGTTGCGCTGGTCCTGATCTCACCACCCGATCGCGCAATTCCTGTTGGCCGGCAGAATTTAGAGACGAAAGTTGTACGTGCCCGACATACCTGAACACGGTCCATTGCATGCTTTCTAAAACATTGCTTGTCTTATATCTGGTTGGAGCCCACGAACAAATGAACGATTTTCTTTCATGTTGAAATAAGGCTATATTAAATTACGATTAATGAAAAACAATTTATTCTGACGGTGAATGCTTAATTTACCTCGAAAGTACTCGACTGTACCTTGAACTTGATATAGAATATGTATGCCATGATATTGCCTCAACCTTTAAATAGTCATTCATTTGATGACATCCAAATCTCTCAAGATGGCTTCAAAGTCGCTATATTGGCAGCAGCTTATAACGCTAAGTTGAGGGCAATTGATGGTTTGAACAACTTGGCCGCAGGCTTTAGCCCACCTTGATGGCTAGCTGCCGGCTGCGGGTTTCTATTTGGCAAAGCTGTTCTATAATTATAAACTCAATGACTAGGAAACAACGCCTTTGATCAGTTATTTGGGGTTGTCATAATTTGGGAGGAGAAAATGTGTTCCTAAATGTGGAGTGAGAGAGGAAAATTATTCACATTTTGGTGCCATTTTCCTCCCAAATCGACAAATTGTGTGACACTGTCCATCACATTTAATACGGCGTACACCACCCGAGCCTCTCCGATGAAGATTTCGGCCGCCAAGTGCTCTGTCACACGTTCTGATAGGCGGCGCCGTTTGGCCGGCGCTGAGGCAAATGGCGCTGGTTTCCCGGGGAGCCGTGCGATCAATCTCAGTCACCCAGTGAAGAGTGATGGCCGGCAGCAGTCGTTCATGGACTGGGTGACACCGGCAGCAGTCGTTCATCATGTGACGGTGCCGGCCGTCACCTGGACTGGGTGACACCAGCAGCAGTCGTTCATCATGTGACGGTGCCGGGCCGTCACCTGGACTGGGTGACACCGGCAGCAGTCGTTCATCATGTGACGGTGCCGGCCGTCACCTGGAATGGGTGACACCGGCAGCAGTCGTTCATCATGTGACGGTGCCGGCCGTCACCTGGACTGGGTGACACCGCAGCAGTCGTCATCATGTGAACGGTGCCGGCCGTCACTGAACTGGGTGAGTGTACCGGCCAGCAAGTCGTTCATCAGTGACGGTTGCCGGCCGTCACCTTGAATGGGTGACACCGGCAGCAGTCGTTTCATCATGGTGACGGTGCCGGGCCGTCACCTGGACTGGGTGACCACCGGCAGCAGTCATCCGGCCGGGGGTCACCACACCGCCGCCTGTGGAGCGAATATCCGAACAACTGGGCTCACCGGCAGACCCTGAGGACTGAGGGGAGGAACTGGGCTCACGGAGCTCTGAGACTGAGGGGTGGAACTGGCTCACCGGGAAGACCCTGATGCTGAGAGGGATAACTGGGCTCACTGGGAGCCTTTGAGGACTGAGGGGGTGGAACTGGGCTCACCGGGAGGACCCTTGATGACTGAGGGGGAGGAACTGGGACTCACGGGAGCCTCTGATGAGTGAAGGGGGAGAACTGGCTCACCGGGAGCCTCTGGAGGACTGAGGGGAGGGAACTGGGGGCTCAACCGGAGCCTCTGAGGCCTGAGGGGAGGAACTGCTCACCGGAGACCCTGAGACTGAGGGGAGGAACTGGGCTCCCGGGAGACCCTGAGGACCGAGAGGGAAGGAACTGGCTTCACCGGGAGACCCTGATGACTGAGGGGAGGAACTGGGCTCACGGGAGCCTCGAGACTAGAGGGAGGACTGGGCTCACGGAGCCTCTTGAGGACTGAGGGGGGAACTGGGCTCACCGGGAGCCTGCTGAGGACTGAGGGAGGAAACTGGGCTCACCGGATGACCCGAGACCGAGAGGGGAAGGAAACTGGCTCACCGGGAGCCTTGAGGACTGAGGGGAGAACTGGGCTCACCGGCGAGCCTCTGAGGATGAGAGGGAGGAACTGGCTCACCCGGAGCCTCTGAGGACTGAGGGGAGGAAACGTGGGCTCACCGGGAGCCTCTTGAGGACCGAAGGGAGGAACTGGCTCACCGGGAGCCTCTTGAGGACTGAGAGGGAGGAACTGGGCTCACCGGGAGCCTCTGGGACTGTGAGGGGAGAACTGGCTCACTGGACCTCTGAGGACGGAGGAGGACTGGGCTCACCGGAGCCCTGATGACTGAGGGGGAGGAACTGTGCTCACGGGAGCCTCTTGAGGGACTGAGAGGGGAAACTGGGCTCACCGAGCCCCTGAGGACTGAGGGGGAGGAACTGGGCTCACCGGGAGCCTCTGAGGATTGAGGGGGAGGAACTGGGTCACCGGGAGACCCTGAGGACTGGGGGGAGGAACTGGCTCACCGGGAGAACCCTGATGACTGAGGGGAGGAACTGGCTCACCGGGAGCCTCTGAAGGACTGAGAGGGGAGGAACTGGGCTCACCGGGAGACCCCTGAGGACTGAGGGGGAGAAACTGGGCTCACCGGGAGACCCTGATGACTGAGGGGAGGAACTGGGCTCACCGGGAGCCTCTGGAGGACTATAGAGGGAGAACTGGCGCACCGGGAGCCTCTGGGACTTGAGAGGGAGGAACTGGCTCACCGGAGCCTCTGAGAATGAGGGGAGGAACTGGCTCACGGGAGCCTCTGAGGACTGAGAGGAAGAACTGGCTCACCGGGAGCCTCTGAGGACTGAGGAGGAGAACTGGGGCTCACGCGGAGCCTCTGAGACTTGAGGGGAGGAACTGGGCTCACCGGGAGCCTCTGATGACTGAGGGGGAGGAGCTGGCTCACCGGAGACCCTGAGGACTGAAGGGAGAGGAACTGGGCTTCACCGGAGCCTCTGAGACTGAGGGGAGAGGAACTGGGCTCACCGGAGCCTCTGAGGACTGAGAGGGAGGAAACTGAGCTCACCGGGAGCCTCTGAGGACTGAGGGGGAGGAACTGGGCTCACCGGGAGCCTCTGAGGACTGAGAGGGAGGAACTGGGCTCACCGGGAGCCTCTGAGGACTGAGGGGGAGGAACTGGGCTCACCGGGAGCCTCTGATGCCTGAGGGGAGATGGGGAGCGGTTGTCTTACGTCATAACTCATAATGGTGCTCTGTTCAGGAGTTACTTGACTAGTCGATGGTGTGACCACAGCCTGCAGGAATGCAGGTCACAGGAACGCAGACTAGTTATGTGCTTCGGGGAGCGCGTTTTTTGTTTGTTAATCAAGTATTAGCAATGAAGCTTCAGGGATAGGCACTCACGATTGACGATACCGTCTTACTCACATGGGAGATTCAACCTTGAGTATTCTGTGCACACAATACTTTTTATTTTCTATGTATTTTTAGAGCTGTAGCACAATGACATAAAAGACGGAGAACATACGAGTAGTTCAAAATATATGACCGAGTGAATGTCTAAGTCGCCGCTCTCACATAAAATCGTTTAACTTGCCACTGACGACGGCAGCGGCCTTTTCAGGTCGCTGACGACGGTCGGTCTTTCTTTTCGTGCTCTCTTGCAGAAGTCTGCTTCCGCCCCGGTATAGCATGGTTCTTCTTCATAACTGGGATTTTCGGATCACAGATAGCGTTAAGCATCATCGTGGATGGCGGTGTACGGACTTGCTTTGAACGTGGCTGCGATGTCGTTTGCAGGGCCGAGCTGCTGGCGCGCTGCAGTCCAGAAATGAACAGTCAACACGCCGTCGCATCTTTAAGGGGCACTTACATCGGAAAAATGCATTTTCGTTATCGTTGTATGCACTTATTACGAGCGAGCGCGAAGCGCGGAGCGAGTCCTTCATTGAATACCAGGATTTTTATCACATATAAGCGGCCGACCCGACCCGACCCGGCCCGGCCCGGCCAGACCGTCGACGCTGGTCAGGAAGCTTAATCTTTGGAATCCCGCATTCGATAACAACGTCGGAATTTTCGCCATCTGATAGAGCCCCCACATATACATATGCACTTAGATTATTTACATGTTTTCTCATGACGATGGTCAGCAAGCGGGTATGACACGTCGCCGCGTCAGTGTAAAGAAGTGTCAGAAAAGTAATTATCCAATGCATAAGCTAGCATGAGTAAACGCGCTGGCCCTCTAAGTAAAGCTAAAAATTATGTGCCACGGCTGCGAACACACACCTGCAATGTCGCCACCAGGTCAAACTCTGGTCACACTGCACGTGCGCACGTGCAAACCCCTGTCCGTCCACGACAAATTTACATGCGGATAAAAAGCAAATCCAGTCCGCAAGAATCACCGGACCTTATATCTCGGCAACCAAAAGATCGCTAAAGTCACGGGTCAATACACAGAACGAAGCGTAGAGAAAGAACGATAACGCGCCACTAGACTTATGTGCACTATGGATCGACTCAGCGGCGCTGGAACGTGCAAATGTTTAAGCTGTAGCGAGTAAGCGCAAATCATTATTCTTATTGACGTCTCCACAATTATAATCCAGGCTCAGCAACCTATGACGAATGAGAGCGATTACAACAAGAGCACCAATCTGAGACCAATGTACCGTCTCTAAATGCATGCAAAAATGTGAGGTTTTAATGCACCTAGTCGCCGTTAAAATCTGTCCAGTAATATCATTTTATGACGATCTTATAACATATTCCTTCATTACACGCCGTAGCTTTCAATAACAGAAAGGTGCTAGACAGCAAAGATTGCACTGTTAAGCAGCGCAATACACAATACGCAGTATCGACAATACCCACCCAAAATGAATTTTTGCCTTAGCAAGCATGAAGCTTATAATTGCAAATTAAAAATAGATCGCTGCAAAACCTATTTAGTTTCAAATCAAAATTTACTTCGATCTTATTTGCACGGCAAAGAACAAACCATAGCGAAAATAATTGCAATAAAACATGCTATGGCGAGAGCGTTAAGCCCCACGATCCTCCGTTGCACAGGGCGGATAAAATGAACGTCAAGCGATCATACCTGCGGACTCGCTTCGTGCCCTTCGCCGTTTGGCGTCGGTACTGTATGTGGTCATGTCTTCAGGGGTTGGAATGAAATGCATAGTCGGATTGTGAAGCCCTGATTGTTGCTATCCCACCGGTAGCCCTGTGAAAAGGTTCGGAACACAGACCATAAACTCAAATAGTATGAAGACACAGTTAGCACGCCGTATGTGATCCACGGTTTCCCGACCAAAGTTTTCTGTCGAAACAGTTTGCGATACACTAAAGGTCCGTTTATGGTATAAATGAGTAGCCTTTATAGACGTGAATAAGTCGTATTTCTTGTAAGGCGCTTCAAAAGCATCGCCGGCTTCTTACTTTTCTTTTATAGAAAGCCGTTGGCGACAGCGTATTGCTTGATAGGGAAAGCTGATTGGAAGTCAACAAATTTTATTCTCGGTAATAATGTAAATAGAAGTGCCTATATCCCACCCCGTATAAGAACTAGACTACTAAAGTGGTCATGTTACGTGAGTTTCCACGCCGTTTTGTACCCAACTCTGCCATCAACCCAACTGTGGTAAACCCTCATGCCTAAAAAATCACCTCAACTACATAATAAATAACAATCCAATAGCATCCATCATTAAGACCTTTACTCACAGAGCAGATCGCGTTGAGTATACAGAATAAATTAATCTATATTAATTCTTTATATAGTTAGACATGGCAACTCAGACGATTTTTCCACATGGCTGGAAGAATTCAAATTCCGTATAAATCTGCCCCCCGGGTGCCTGTAGTCCGCACCCGCGCAAGATAAATTTCTCAAAATTCTTAGAACATCTATAGCCTATGGCGTTGCATAAAGGAGAAGATACTGAGTAATAATCTCTATAAATCCTAACATAGGCGGCCCGAGCCGATTGATTAAAGTTCCCCGACTCCTGTGGGAAGTATTTCCATTGTACTCAGGCATACCCAAAGCTTGCTGTTATCAAATCCAGATATGCGCAAAACTTTGCCCCAGCAGTCATCAACATACGCCTATGCAATGTTGAAATGACATCGCGGCCGCGGGACCATTTCAGATTAATGTGTGTATTTCGCCGGCTTTTAGCGCGGTGAATCCAGCGTCAAATGAGTGATGCCTCCGTCGGGGGGGGGGGGAGGGCGGGGAGAGCCATCGTGCTGTTCGTCTCCGCGTAACGATCCACTCCCACCAGCGGACGACCAATCTGCAGTCTGATTAGACACGCCGTGGATTGGACCGGCCGCCCGTCATCCGGCGCCCGCCTCAGGTCATGGAACGACACGGAGCTGGGCATCGCGTCACTGTAGTCTATTCTAGTAGACGGGGTCATGTGTGCACACGATCATAGGAAACTGTCCCATGGACGGTATCCATATGGAGGCCTCAGCCGAGACAGTGACATGGGGCGTTCATGGGGCAAATCCATGGCGGTTCATGGGACGTCATGGTGGGGCTCAAATGGTTCGTTCATGGGACGCATGGTGGGCGTCATGGCGGTCATCCGGACCGTCAGTGAGAGCGTCTAGGGCGTCAGGGCGTTCATGGGACTAATGGGGCGTCAACTGGAGCTCATGGAGCGTTCAGGAAGGCGTCATTGAGGCGTCATGGGGCAGTTCATGGGGGACGGTCCATTGGAGGGCGGCAGGTGGTAGCGTCATGAGATCGTCATATAAGGAATAGCGTCATCTGGGAAGCGGTCATAGGCGTGCGTCAGTGGGACGAATCAGTGGCCTCATGAGCGTGGCATGTGTGCGTCATGGCGGCCTCATGGTAGTCGTCATAGGGACGTCATGGGCGGGCATGGACGGCGTCAATGGGGCCTCGAGTCCGGACAAGCCCGTCTGAGGCGTCCATGGCGCCCCGTCATAGCAGCGTCATGGGGCGTTCGATGGAGCGTTCAGGACGTCATGGGGCGTCATTGGTGGGACAAGTCATGGGACGTCATGGGAGCGTTCTCATGGCCACGTCATGAACCATACAAATAAAGGCGTCATCTTGCCCGGGGCGTCATAGGGCTCAATGGGGCGTCATGGGGCGTCGAGGGTCGTATGGTCCATTCTCTGCCCAACTTTTCTGGAGTTCGCGTCATGGCGCCCGGGTTTGGTCCGACTTCCGTATCTCCACAAGCTATAAAGAGCGTCCCTCCACTCCCTGTCTACAACGGGTCATTTTCCGTGTCACCAGGCCACTCTGCTCGTCGAATACCTGCGGACCGATGGGCTTTCGTCTTGCCACTGCGCCGACCCCTGCCGCGTGTCGTATTCCCTGACACGGCCGGCTGATGTACGCTGCGAACTTCACTCCGAACGTGCTCGTACAGCCAAACAGCCTTCGAACTAGCGACGGCTCGGCGTACGCCTACGCCTAACCGGAAGTCGGACTCAGCTGCTCTCTCTTTGACAGCCCGCCGCTCGGACTTGGTAATTCTGTGGCTTCAGTGTGTCTGAATGATCACTTTTCTTGGCTTATCGAAAGGTCTGTGGTGGGCTGTCCCAGCCGTAGGGTCCGCACCCACTAAACATAACCCGCATACTAAAAGCTTACACGACCGGTAAGAAATCTATCATGAGCCAGGCTATTCACCTAAGCTGCAAACCTGAACAGCAGATGGACGTTAGAGGCTCCTCAGCATTCAGGACGGTAATCTGGACAAAATGTAACCCAAATTATTGCGCCAGCCTCTGTATAACGGACTTCAGATCCGTACCGAGCCCAGTACATTCGTCCCCCACCACTTATGGTCTCTCGCCCATTACCAGCCCTCGCAGCGGTCAACTGCCGGTGCTATTTGTGCAGACTATCACGCGAGCGTGTTCGTTCCCCGACACCGCACAACCGGTCCACAGTCGTCTGACCTCTTGACTCGTGTCCGGATCCAACCCCCTGCCGCGCCGCCGCGAGTTCACGTTCTGGATCTGTCGACCGAAACACCCTCCCCGGGTCGGACAACTCGTGACGGGTCAGCATCAAGCCGGCCGACTGCCCGTCCCCAGGCCCGACAAACCAGCTTCCTGATGTTTCCCTCTATCGTTAAGTAACCCAATCGCCAGCGCCACTGCCAATTCACAAGGCGAAGCGAGAGTTGAAAACCAGCCTCAGAGTGGCAAATGATAGTCGTGCTGGTAAATCTCCAACGCGAGTCTGCAAGTGAACGTTCCAACTCGTCCAATCATTTTATAGTGTCCAGGCTGGAAAATCAGCTCACGAAGTCGGCCGCGCCAATCAGACGTCAAAGAGTTGGCGAAAAATCACCGAGCCACGAGTCAGCTGGGAAAGCACCAAGCCCATCGCGTAGTCGGGCAATGGAAAATCAGCTCCCAGAGAAAGCTCAGAAGAGGAAGCTAATCCATTGCGACTTTACATCTCCTCTGATGTCTTGGAACCGGCCCATACCATAGTTTTTAAAAGAACACTGATGGAATTTAAATTGCAAATATTTGATGTGACACTACACTGAAAGAAAACTTTAGCAATAGCTTCGGTCACGTGTATCTCCCTGGCCTGGTACTTTGCCACTCCAGACGTACTTGTTGTATAAAAAAGTGAAAACATTCGACGCCTCCTACGCGTGTATCTTTTATGGAGCTAAAGTTATATTGGATAGAGAACAACACCCATAGTAAGCGTTTACCTGCGAGACGGCACCACCAAATGTCGTCTACTATGTCTAGGTCCAAGTGCATAATGATGTCAGAATCATTCAATTTCGCCAATCTAGCATGCATGATCCCACAATTGAATGTCAGTTATCAAAAAAATCGATTTATGATGTTCTCTTTGCTCATATCATTCAATTTCGCCAATTCTAGCATGGCATGACCAACATTGGAATGTCAGTTATCAAAAATGCGATTTATGTGTTCCTGCTACGTCTTAGGTTAAGGAACTTAGGTTCCTGAACAACTAACTCGCTCGTTGGCCTTGGGTCAGATCTAGGTCGTCAAAGGTCATGAGGTAAAATTTCAAAATACTTGTATTATTTTTGTTTTGGGTTTTGGGATCGCTAGTCGACAAATGTTCTCCGGTAGGGATATATTGTTTTATTTTTGCTTACAGAGTTGGTGCCAGGGGTGCAGTTTCCTATCAGTTGAGAGGGCTTCAGCCCCCCCCCCCACCCCCAACTTGGCTTCAGCTCTCCCCAACTTGAATGAGAAAGTGGGTCAAATCCGGGGGAAATCTGCATTTTTGTGAATTTTGATGGTGCTTTAAGCGTTTTTTTTTTCTTCAGCTCAGCCCCCCAATCTTCTGGAGAAGCTATACAACTGATGGGTGCGAAATAAAAATCCCTTACCCCGTTGCAAAGCGCTAGTGTGGTCTTATGGTAACTAAGGATAAATAAAGATGATACCAACGTCATCTACGTGCTACAAATATAAATCGTCAATCGTTATCGTCATGAGCCTCGAGCTCTACTTACCGATTAGTGTAGCTGTTAACGATATATCGAGAAACGTCGAGAGGGGAAAAATTTGACACCACCACTTGTTCACGGGATAAAAGGGAGTGTTTCACCTTGGCAGTAAAGGGAATGTTTCACAGTAATATAGGTTTTGAACTGAACAGCCCTTGTCTTTAGCAGTTATTGACAAATATAGTTTGATAAGATCATTTTCCCAAAAATGTATCTATTTTTAAGCAATTTTGTTTTGAATTTGCAAAATGGGGTATATGCAAGTGCCACCGCTGATTGGCTGACAACCACTTCAAGATCGTTTGTCCTGGGAGCCCGGACGACCTGTATTTCTCTAACCGTGGCTGAATTCAAGATTTCCCACAGCGAGTGTGATGTAAACAACGCGTCATAGTTTGAATTTAAGACGCCATAAAAGTGTTCTGAAGATGTGCCAATATGTCATTTGTCAGCGTGCATTTTCTTCTATAGCTCATAAATAGTTCAAATATGACTGTTATTATCCAAATTTTCAATAACTTTATTTTATAAAGTTTTTCGTCAACTTTTTCGAGAAACAAATATCATCATCGTGTTCAGAGCACTTATCCCATATTTTTTTTGACTACGCCAAGGTTAATTGACAGCCTCCAAAAACGTGACACATTCCCTTTAAGATGAACGAAATGTTTATGCCATCGTCCCCGAATCACCCTATCCTCCGCAAAACCGTGCAATGCTAGACTAGCTTACCCTGTAAGTAGGTAATCAACATGTTTATCAAATGTAGAACACGTCTGCTTCCCAGCGCCTCAGCAAAAATGTACTAATGGTACTTTATACAAATTTAGTATCACTTAATTTTCCAGTTGAAACATAAATAAGCAGATATTCTCCGATAAGAAACTAAGGACATCTCTACTGTCACACACATATTCATAAATATATATGTTATCAGAGACGTAGTCAAGGGGGCACGAGGCCATGCCCCCTGAGCAAAATAAATTAACGCTAGACAGAATGATATTATCTGACGACCCGACCCCCCCCCCCCCAACGCCCAGTCAGCAGCAATATGGCTTGAGAGCAAAATTGATTTTTTTTTCCCGACCTCACCCCTCTGGTAAAACCCTGTCTATGTGTCTGTATGTTATTGAGACATTAACAGCTTTGCTCCCTTGGCACCAGTGTTTGTCATTGATCGGGTGCACCCATGGTTGCCTAATTAATTATTCAGATTGTCTGAGTTGGGTATGCATTTTTTACTTTTCATGGGTACTGGGTGGGCATGGGTATGTTATTTTTTTAGTAATGTCGCTAAGCGTTTTCTTTTTACTTGACAACCAGATTTTAACCAGGTAAGTATGTTAATAAATGATATAGGACACTTAAACAATCAACTTTGGCAATTATATGAGAACAATAAATCAAGGTAGGTAAAAGTGGCGTAAGACTTTTAAAAAATCATGTCCGATCCAAAGTCTGATTCAATATGACAATATTGACCGAAAAGTGTTCGATGAGTCCAAATCCACGGCAACACACAGGTGCTTGATATTATTTCTCGTTAATAGTATGCAAGTAAATATTCTAGGATAATGGTTGCAAATTGTGTGAAAATAATAATCTGCTTAATCTGAATGGGCCAGACAGGGCATGGGCCTCAAGATCATGAATTTAAATGGATCTGGTCTGGGTCTGGGCTTGGTGTTCATGGGCTTCGGCTGGGCTGGGCTAGGGGTTTAGGAACCCATGACAAACTATGCTTGGCACCAACAATTCTTTTCCATTGTAATCACTCGGCTCACAAGTCACAACTAAGGTATGCACATGTTCAGTTCAGTTCGTTTATTTTGGTAACAAAAGAACATCAGATCAAACAAAACATTAACGGATTGGTGCAAAAGCAAAAGCTTAAAATTGATAGGCCTCTCCAGAGGAAACAATAGAACAAGAATTAACGCAACCACTAAGGAACAGATTCACGTAGGCCCCGCTACCAGCCCACCGGCGGCTATTCGAAAATCGGAATGGCCAGCACAGGCGGCAAAACAGCAGTCAGCGTGGTGAATGGCTGGTAATGATGCGCTGTTGTGTTGTTTGTGTGTGTTGAGTCTGGTGTGAAAGGTGCATGATGTCTTGTAACGTGGTGTGCGATGTCTATACCCTGTGTTTGTGAGAATATTTCTACCGAAAAAGCAGGAGCTCTTATTTGTTTTTGGGTTACAAACCGTCAAAGTTCTCGCACAACGTGTCGCCGCTGCGTTAAAGAGGTTCGTCTGTGAATCGTGTAATAGGGGGCACCAGATGCATGTTAATGGGCAGTGGTCTTCCGTACGTGTGATCCACGAAGAACAACGATGGACTTGGTTTGTGAGTTGGAGTTGAAAGAGGTGGGCGTTGTAAGTGGTTGATAAGCCGACACGTAGTCTTGTGTGGGTTGTGTGGTTTAGTGTTTTTGTAACTCTGAGTTAAGTGCTGTGCTCTGGCGCCCCGAATCGCCGCCAGACTTGAACGAGAGAAGTCACGTCGAGAAGGAGTGTTACGGAGTGTTTCAGGAAGAAGGTTCCACTGTCTAATCGTAGCAGGGATGTACGATTTTCGAAAGGAAGTTAACCGTCCTCAGGGATACTGTCCATTTACTTTCAACTGTAGGATTTGTTGAAACTGACCACGTATCGATCAACTTTGCTGTGCTAGAACACAAACTCACATTCTAACATATTTCCATCGACAAAGCATTCCCACGAATCTCTCAGCTCATCCCTCACACCAATTCTGCCCACTTCAGTTTCCAAGCAGGCAGCAGCAGTGACCCAGCCGACACCCTCAGGTCTCCACCTGACATCACCAGGCCCCGGTGACCGGCTCTGTTCGAGCACCAGGCCCCGGTGACCGGCTCTTTTGAGCACCAGGCCGCCGGTGACCGGCTCCGTTCGAGACCAGCCCCGGTGACCGGCTCCGTTCGAGCACCAGGCCCCGGTGAACCGGCTCTGTTTGAAAGCACTGCCAGGCCCCGGTGACCGGAATGGTTCGAGCACGCAGGCCCCGGGACCGGACAATTACGTTCGATGCACCAGGCCCCGGTGACCGGCTCCGTTCGAGCACCAGGCCCCGGTGACCGGCTCCGTTCGCACAGCATGCACTGCAGATGATAGCCGGAGCCGGCGCGATGGACTGTACAAAGGAGCGGATTAAGCCATCAGCCATCAGCCGTCTTCTGAGAAGATTGATCTGCGGACTGATGCTGCCGCCGCCGCGGCCCATTTGGCTGAACTTGCCGGGCGCCGTATTGATCGCTAGAAACGCTCCCGCTGCCCCCGTGCCGGAGACATCCGATCTCGGGCAGAGCCATCGTGCCGCCCTGAGTGGCGCGTACCGTCCGCCCACTCCGTCCTCGGCGGGAATCGCTGCCAGGTCGTGTCGTGTGTGTTGCCGTCAACAGACGCTGGCCGATGCACCAGGGTGTGCAGGGTGGCTTCAGCAGGGTGTGGCGCTGCTAGAGCTACAGAGCAGGCGTCTGACGGGTGATGGGCCGTGCTTTGGGCGCCAGCCATCACCGAAACAACACAGCCACGGCGACAGCGCAGCCATCACCGAAACAACACAGCCACGGCGACGGCGACGGCGGCGCTCTTGGAAGCGAGCGAGCGCGAGAAAAACGCAATTGCCGCTGGGTGTTCTTATAAAGGCCCGTTCTTTCGCGGGCTGTGATTTGGCGAGGGGGAATCTAGGCTGTCGGAAGGCCATCTCTGGGGCGAATGGGAGCGCAAACTAGATCCGGTTCAGGCACAAAGCCGGTCGGAGCTGCCTGCCTGCTGAGCCGATCCCTGTGCCTGATGGCACGCCCGGCGCTGATCTTTGTTGGCCCAACATCTACCCCGATGACCTGTCGTCGGTCCGCTCGGGCGACACTGGCCCAGCTCGAGCTGCGACATCCGACAATCGCGAGTCGATGGCGCGAGTGATTCTCCACCGTCCGGGCTACTCGGCTCAGATCGCAGCGGACGTGGCCGGCGGCCGACTCGCGCGCTCCGAGACGGATATAAGATCCCTCGGGGCATCGCTGGTACTGAAGCCGTAACGATACGGTGGACGGAGGCGTGATCGACGCAACGGTCGGCAGCAGCAAAATGGCAGCAAAAACACACTTTCTTGATTAACCGATGTGTGATTTTCGGTTGACGTATTGCTAAAAGCTGCCCAGGATTACAGCCATCTGGGGTCGATATATCATCCCAGGTGTTGTACTATTGGTTCCAAAATAAGCGTCCCACTGGGTTGGCCGCCACAGCAGTTAAAGGGAATATACCGCCTCGGACAAGTATGTGCAATGATGGAGATGAGTACCCAGAGAGTGACACTCATCTCCATCATTCCACATACTTTTCCCAATGTGGTATCTACCACTGTAACTGCTGTGACGGCCAACCCAGCGGGACGCTTATTTCGGAACCAATGGTACCATCTACCAGTAATTTGGCGTAATGAGCCTGGACCAGAAGAAACACGATACAACCTAACTCAGAAGTGTTATCACAAACAATCTAACTTACTATTTAAAGTCTGTCTGTCTGTCACCCTGTCTGTCTGCCCGTGTTTTGCCAACTATCTTTTTTTCTTATACGTATCATTAATACGACATGTTATGTAGTTTCGACACATTAGCCGTTTTCACGATGGAATTATTTTGCGCGAGAATGTTTTAAAACATCTTAAGATGTTTTAAAATGTTTTAGTAGTTGTCGTTTTCACGATAGACTAATCTGCGATAAATGTTTTAACCCTCTACCTACGGTCCCGTAGGGCGAGGATTACAATTTGTTTTTCACAAATTAGTTCATCGTGAAAACGGCTGCTTCTAAAACATTTCAAAATGCTTTAAACATTTCGCGCAAAATAAGCCATCGTGAAAACGGCTATTAGCATTGAATAGTATCTAAGAAATCATTTTGCAGATCTCATAATAACCATGTTTTGTGTCGCTATATCTGATTTCGTTAAATGTCTGAGAAAAGTTATTTATAAACATGTTACTAATATGGCTATGCCATAATGTTCCAGGATAGAAATGCCACATAGCATGGTAAAAAAACGTTTCTTTAAAGTCAGATCTAATGCAGCAACTAACAAGTGCAACCAGGTGTATCCTGTATTGATAGAAACTCATTACAAATGCCTCGATTCTGTGCAAACTGTTTGATGTCCTTCAAGCTGGATTGAATGCTGATGTTTTATCAGCCTGAGAGGAAATGCTACTGATGTCCTTTCAGCTCGGAATCATATGCAGCTGATGTTTTCCGTCCTGCAATCAACCATCACTAGGTTTTGCTTTAGCGTGATCAGCTGAATGGTTGGCAACAAACTAACGTCCGTTCACTAACGTTGGACCATAACACGAGGACCTGCTCCGTCTGGACCGTAACACGAGGACCTGCTCCGTCTGGACC